>JAVXUL010000009.1:699880-720462 GCA_035590515.1 Trichilia minutiflora | reverse complement strand
CAAGAGGACTATGTATTGTATTTTGTAAAAATACTGAGATTGATGTTAATATGATTGAAAATCTTCCATTTTCTTTTCTTTTATTTTATTATGGGTTAATGAGTTTGAAAACAGGTACTAATGCCTTGTGGGTTCTAGAGGTGCATTCTAAGTAATAGGATATATTTCTGGGATTCGCGACGATTGTCACGTGGTCGACTAGGGTCGAGGTATGACAATATATACATATGAATTATCCAGATTTCGTTTAATTTATAAATGAATTTATCAAAATTGTTCCTTATAGTAATGGTATTAATTGGACAATAATATTGTATAGTAGATATACTAAATATCTTCGATGAATATTATGGATAATATTAGTGTAGGTAACAGTGAGATTAATGTTTTTAAGACATTAGTATGGATTAATAGTTGGTGAACTATTTTTCGAACGTGACCAATCAACAATGATAAATCACATGGTAAAGTATGTAATCAATGACTTATTGTCTAGTTATATTAGTATGTGATGAAATCCTTTGACCTGAGATATCATGTTCGAATATAATATAGATGCACATAGTTTATATAGTATATAAATACGAGACTAATCACATCTTGTATATATGTTAAAATCGATTTGGTCATGTGTTGTTTGCATACAGAGATGAGTGATAGTCAAGATACAATCCATTGACTTGACTTATATGAAGTCCCAGTTGGCAAACTCCAAGAGAGGGTGAATTGGAGATTTAAAATTTTTAAAGACGAAAATTAGAGATGGCCGTGTTATGAAGCAAATCAGGACTAAACACACAAAAATTTAATGCTCAAGATAAGATTTTTATAGTGGTTCAACTTCACGTCTATGTCCACTCTTATCGATTTGGTCGAGAAATTACTAAATCTTTGTTTTACAGGTCAAGATAAACCCAATTACAATCCCTTCTTTGAACAGATGAAGGGCAACCTCAAGTACAACTTTCTTTTTACAGTAGCTGAAGTGAAACCCAATTGTAATCTTTCTTTTCAATCGGGTGAAGAGTAACCCACAATTTGTTTCAGTTAATAAAATTTTTTAAAACTCTCACAAGAGTAGATAAGCAATAAATACAAACTTTCTCTCACTAAAAAAATAAATACAAACTCAGTTGTAGCAGAGAGAATGAGAATCTTTTCAGAGAAGAATGTTTGCTAGCTTTAATCAATTTGTTCTTAATGCACTTCAACCAATTTTGTCTTCAAAATCTATTGTTTTTATATCTGCAATAACTTCCTCACAATGGCTCTCTTTACTTACATTAATGGCGACATTGAATGTCACTGAACTAGTCGTTACAGACTTGAGTTTCGCAAAGGTATTGATACGTATCTCAGGGTATCGATACGTTTGAGTTACTAAGCTAAAGGTATCGATACATTTCGACGTAAAAATGATGATGTCTGTCACGAACGTGTTGATGCATGCTTCAAGGTATTGGAACCTTTGGAGACCCATCTGAGGGTATCGATACGTTTTGTCTAGGGTACCGAAACCTTTGAGAAATTTATCTTGGCACTGAAATCTTTTCGTGTGAACGAGCACATCTTCGTCACCAACGTATCGATGCATTGTGCAAAGGTTTCGACACGTTTGAGTGCAGAGTGAAGGTATCGATACGTTTCAAGTTGGATTCCGAAACTTGGGCTTTGATTTAGAACTGTAGTTTAAACGTGTCAATACGTTTGAGTTCTGATGAGCTTTTTTGACACTTTGACTTCGATTTTTACTTGCGAAAACATAATTTTTCTTTTCCAAAGAGCAAGTAAATTATATTTGTTCTTATAAAATATATAAACGTTATTCACATGTAAAATTTAACTTTATTATAAATTTGGCATCATCAAAAACACAACCATATGATATATATATTATCAAAAATTAATATTCAATAAATCATCACATTTTATAATATCATTAAAAAATGATGTTTGGGCCATCATTATAAAATTGTGAATACTTACTAATTCCATTCGTATCTGAATTTTTAGTCGAATGTTGATGATCAAAAATCTCTAATAAGAATATGAAATATTGAAATGGTATAAATGTTATTGAAGAGAGTCTAAATAAAACCACACTCTTTGAGGATGTTTTACTCTTAACTTGTACAAACTATCATAGTTCGTTGCATGATATACACCTACTCTTTATGTAGTATTTACTTATCAAATATTGAAATAGTATAAATCTTATTGAACAGAGTCTAAATAAATAGTTTTGTGATCTCATAAATAGTGTAAGTAGTAAGCTAATAATAGATTAAATAAAATTAACTTTTATCAAATTCTTAAACGAGAAAATTTTCTTTAATATTTACCTTAATTATTTATACAGCAACGTAATCCAAAATTAATATTAAACTAAACTCAGCTAAACTCTTCTTTTACCTTATTAAAAAGCTTATGATTTCAAGTATAAATAATCACTATTTATAAAATAGTAATAATTATAAATATACCTCTCATATGAAAGAGACACAATTAATAATTACTTAAAATAAATATAATTAAAATTTGATAAGTAATTATTGATTTTAAATAATTTGTAGAATCAACAGTTAAATTGTTAAAAGATATAAAAGAGAGAATAATAAATTAAATAATTACAAACTTTATTGGATACGTTAGAAATTTTTTAAAAATTATTTTGAATATGTATCTATATTCAAACTCCATTAGAATTTATAAGAAACCTTTTAAGGATTAAATAGAATATATCTATATTTATTAGGATTTAAATAAAATTTAGTAGGGATCAAATTGAATACTACTATAATAATTAGCACATAAAATATTTTTACAAAAGGAAGCCCGATTAACCTCCCCCATTGACGTTATAATCTAACCGTAAAATGAAGAAATAATATTTCACGAAATTGATCATAATATTTATAATAAAGATAACATATCTTTTCCATCATATATTCATTTCTCCTTCGGCAAAAGTTCACAATTATACCATATGGTACACAATAATTAAGGACGAACTAGCTAAGCGAAGTCTTTAAACAGGAAATCATCAACAACATTTCCATAAAATTTAACCCTTTCTGCTTTGATTTTCATCAAAATCAAAGAGTAGTGATCAATTGTTTCCCATCTCGACATCTATCTCGTAGTGATGATACCAACTAGAGTACAAATCGTAGGGTCCCAAAGAAGCCGTCTTCTTCAGGATTTTGGGCAAGCTGTATTCCTTGCTAAGAGTAGGTTTTGGCAAGCTGTTTCCCCGCTTGTCAAGGCTTCGTTCCTTCGCAGCATTGGCTTCTTGATCATCCTCATGTGCACCCATCTCAATGCCCTTTTTCTCCAGGTGGGCAGAGTCTTGTTTGATCGTGTTCGTTGGTTTTGTTGACTTGTTCTTGTAAATCATGTAGAGAATCAACTGAGCTGAGCCCAAGACGAAACCTATAGCATTTGGTATCTGAAAAATATTGTCTTTTGATTTTTTGTTAATAAAGTGAATTCTTCAAAGCAAACAAAAGAACTGAGGGAAAAAGAAGTTACCCCAATGTAAATGTCTTTTACAAGAACAGCGTAAGCAGACCACACACCAGCATTAAGAAAGAGGAAAAATGATAGGAAAAATGGCATGTACTTGACACTCTTAGTGGTAATCACTGTTGTCTGTCATCAAATATGAAATTGAAACAATAAATCAAATTGTAATTCCATTTTCAGAGAATACTGAAAATATATATAGACAGAAAATAATTAAGAGGAAGAAGAAAAATAACTGAATAGTTTCACTACCATGACAGCCAGAGGAGAAGCATACATGCCAATGGTTAATGCACTACATAAGATTCCAACAAAAGTAAGCCTTATTTTCCCATGCATAGCTAGAAGAGTGATTACAATCACGAACCCAATAAAACCAACATTAAATATTCCAGCCAATCTCGCTGTCTTAACCTGAAAACATACATAATTAATTGGTAGATCACAAGAAAACGGTTAATAAATTTTGTTAATAATTTCGTTACACAACTTTTTTAATGTTAAATAACTAATGATAGGTTATAAGAGATCTCTGATGGTATCGATATTGATGATTTTTTCTGTCTTTTGTTGAATCTTTTTCAAGACTTGATAGATGAAATATAATTAAGACCATTAATGGTTTTTCTCTTCAATATTCTTTAAAATAACCTAATAATATTTGGGTTTAGTTTTTTTTTTTCTTATAAATAAGAATATAATTTTTCTCGTAATTATATACCAAATAGATATCTAACAAATGTTAAAATGACCAAATTATTTTTATAATATTAAATTCTGTCCATCACAAGTTAAAGAGTATGATTTTCAGTCGTTGTAGCCGAGATTCAGTGAGGAACTTATTTAATATAAAGAGGTAAACTACGTTTTGATTTATAAAAATATAAAAATTAGGGACCAAAATACTATTCTTTCTCTTATAAGATACCATACAAATATAATACCAAAACTCCTTCTGGATGGAATTTGAAGCCTAAATTAACAACTATAATCATGATTATCAACCTTAATTAATTTCTACAAAATGAGTATTAAACTTAATTAATTTCTAAAAATAATCTTTGCATATTAGGAACTAAAGTTCTTTGATCGACATGTGGTGATCGGTTTTTAAAACAATTGATTTGCTTACTTTAACCAAAAAGGATACCTTGAAATTTCTAAAAAAGGTACGAGTAATGAACATATTTTGCGTATTAAATCACAGAGCAAAAGAAAGTTTTAAATATAAACTAATTCTAAAAACATTTTTTGATGACCAGAAATCTTAAAAGCTTACTACCTTTTCTCAAATTTAAATTGTTTTTTTAAGATTTAAATTAGTGTTTATTAATTTATCACTACCTACATAATTAATTTTCTTTTTTTCAAAGGATTGGCCTGTATAGCCTGTAGTAGGCTAGCCTGGCCCCGCTCCCCCTTCATATGGTGAAACGAAAACAGTAATTCATGGATAGACTAGCAGATTTCTGTTACCTTCTTCTTCTTTGGAGCATAGATGAGAAATAGGGTAACATAGACCAATTGAAAAACAGCACCAGCGCCATTTACCGTAGCAACAAGCAACCCTCCTGGCTTCAAAAGTCCATAGAAAATCCACAAACTTGTGCTCATTAGGGTTGTGATATAAGGAACTGCTTTGTAATTCTCAGTTGATCTATTCTTCGTTATTCGCCAAAATGTTTTTCTGAAAACAACGGGAGCAGAAACAACACATCATTCTATAACAAATAGGACACGAAATTTTGTATGTAATTTTACGTGTTAAGTTATAATTAAAATGCCTATATGAAATATATAATAAAGTTATTGAAAGTGGAGGAGAACCATATATATAATGAATTTTAAAGGTTGGAATGGGGACAGTGGTCCTAGCTCAACTTCAACTAAAAGAATTTCTTTCTTTAAAAACAAAGCAAATATCACCATTGTCTTGTTCTTGATATATATTTTAAAATAAGATAAGAAAATTATTACTGAAGAGATTCCAGAACTATACTTTTCATTTTTATTTGAAGTTCTCAAATAAGATACGTAATATTCCATACTTTTCTCATCAAGTGATAAACTTCTGTTCTTCTTATTTTATTCCTTCTCCAATAATCTTTTGAAGTTTGGAAATCACTTTCATTTTAAAATATAAGAGCACTCACACATCATCAAATCATTCAGTTTAATTATACTATTAATAAATTAACTCGAGAGAAAAGAAAAAAATGTAAAAAATTATTTTTTCGATGAGTTCACTTACATGGGAGAAGCAAAAACCAGTATGGAAATCACATTCCCTGCAACAAAATATTCAACATATGTAGAACTGATAAAGACAAGAGATTATTGAAACTTAAAGAAAGTAGAAGGAAATCGAGTTACAACTAACCAATAATGCCAATGAAGAAGCTTAAGCTGGCCATGGAAGAAGAAGAAGAAGAGAGCTGGAGAAGAAGAGAAGAGAAGGGAAGAGAAGATGAAGCTGCAACAATGAAGCAGCGATTGAGAGAGGTGTATATGTGAGAGAATCAAAGAGAGTATATATATATACATATAGTAGTAGATGCAGAAATCTATTTTATATATCTCTGCCGTGGGTGAATATGTGTTGGATGGCTGATGAAGGTTGATTTAGAAAAATGAAGTAATAACATTTGGGCCTATAAATTTTCCTACTTTTATAAACAGTGGCAGAGTTTATTTATTTATATTAAATAAAATCTTAATCTTTTCTAAAAATAATAAAATTATTGAAGTATCACAATATAAGAGTCACCCATTCACCAGGATTTGAACAATTGTAAAGTGCAAATATTAAGAATGTAAAATTTTGGATTATATCTAAATTTAATGAAACTATTGATTATTTTAATAAAAATTAAAGTGAGTTTTGGGAGTCCAAACTTAATTTTATCATTATATATGAATGATAAATGATATCGTATTCCATCCAAATTTTAAAAAAAAATTAATAAAAGTTAGAGATATATTTTATATAAATAAATAAATTATATCTCTATTTATAAAATAAACATTTAATCAAATGTTATTATGTCATATATTTAATCCTTTAGACATGGTCTAGTAGTAAAATTCATATTAGTATTTACACTAATTTTAAGTTCGACTCTTAAGTTTTTCTTTATAAAATGTTAAGGGAATCAGGTTAAGAGTTTTATTCTATCTTTGGTATCGTCCTAGTATGATTCCTATACATGCGTTTTAATTCAGAATGGTTGTTTGGTGATCTGATGATCCTGTATCTATGATCATTATGCATGCACCTTAACTCAGGACGGCTATCCGGTATCCGATGATCTCGTCTCTAACGGAATGCGCCGATCTCATACATAATTGAATGTCTTAATGAAGACTAGCGTCAATCCTATACATAACTAGACTGCTTGAAAACTAGATGTAAGAGTTTTCTTGTTTTAAAAAAAAGATTATGACATATATATATATATATATATATATATATATATTGCTTTTTCCATGATTCCTGTATGACATGAACCGTCAGGTTATTGCCACGTTTTCCATTTTAATATTTTAGAATTGCCTTATTGCATGCGGACCGACCAACTTCTTTATTACTTTGCTTTGATGTCTCGGTTTAGTTTGTGATATTTTGATTTTGTATTTGCTCATTGTTGTTGTTGAGTGTCAAAATCTTTCTTTACACATGGAAAAAGATATTCAGTTATGATAAAATATTGTCTGATATGCAACTAATTTAAGTTTGAACAACATCATGTGAAAAAACAAAAACAAAATATAAATATATTGTTCATAAAACTAACTTAAATTTCAATTTTGTTTTCAATTTCATCTACATGCATCTACATTTTTGTTAATTATGATTAACTGGATTCTTAATTTAATCAAGTCTTTATGTTGCATTTAGGTTAATCTACTCAATAACCATACATGACTTTATTCTATATCCCAAATTTTTATTTTTATTTTTTTGAAATTTTTTTTATCTACTTGTATTGAAAGAAATATTTAATAATTTTTTTTAAAAATATGGGTTAAAAAACTCAAAAGAATATTATAAATATTATTTTTTCTTGCTTTGATCTTTCAAAGAGAGTTCAAATATCTATGTAATCTCAAACACAATCAAAATTATACCCATTAAAATTCATTAGAAAAACACATTTAAATAAAAAGATTTTGCAACAATTATGAAGATTAGCAATTAATATTTTAGAAGTTGATAATGCTTCCATACTCTTGTGGTGCCATCAATGTTGACTCATAATGAAATAAATAAATAATTTAAATATGTAAAATACTTGTATGGTTTAGTCCCTTTCATGCCACAAAGGCATTTTAGTTTGTTGTTCCTTTTAAGCTAAAAGTGACATAAAGAAGTTCTTATCTTGTTTGGATTTAATAGAATAACAAAAATTGATCATGGATTATTAATTCTCATATCCCAACAACAAAGAAGGATTTTGAATTAGGTAAATGGTTGAACTAAAATTCATTACTCATATAAACCCTACAACCCATGATGAAATTTGCCTTTACTTTTGGGTGACAAGGGCTTATGAACAAATTTTATTTTTCTGATACCTTGGTGTCTTTATTACCTAAAATTTGTTTCCAATATATTTATATACTCTATATTTTTTAAAATAGAGTTATCATAGTTAAAATTTTAAATACTTATACATATTTTAAAATTCGTAAGTTTTTTTAATTCCCCAAACAGAAGACCCGGCTTTATTTTTTATACGCTGATAAATTTTTTTTTTTATATTATCTGTAGAGAAGAGAGAGAGAGAGAGAGAGAGAGAGAAAGAGAGAAGACAAGGTAAGGTGAGAAGCCTTGTAGGCTCATTTGAGTAAAACTAAATAAGTCCATTAATTTTTCAGCCCAAGTGCCAGCCCAACAAAAAGCCGACCTGCTTTCGATCCAGAAAATTGTAGCTGTAAAGCTACGCGGGCCATCTCCACATCGCTCCCGGACAGGAACTTCAAAACTTCCCCAGCTTCGTTAACTGGTTGCTAACAATCAGCAGAGCCAGATTAATTCAAGCAGGGAACTTTAGATCGAACCCAGAACAGCAAAATCCTCGTACTTCATTCTGTCAGGTTTTCTTCTGCGCCACAACAATGTTCAAAAAGTAAAACTCTCTCATTCACTTTATGCAATTTAATGAATCACGGGTGTGTGTTTTGGTGTATGGTTCTATTGATGAAACCCAAAAATATATTTTTTCTTTTATTATTGTCAGTTTTTAATTTGCGTTGTGTCTCGTTTAATCTTGTGAATTTTAGGTGGTAATTTAGTTTTTAAATGGGGTGCTTTATAAAATTTTAAAACATGCTTGATAATATTTTTAGTTGACACTAGGGTGGTTGTGTTTCTTTTTTTTTTTTTCCTTCTTCTTCATGTTTTACTACTTTAATCTTCTAAGTTCATTTATATTACAGACTGATTTTCTGCTAATTAGGATACATTTGGCTAGTGGTTTTGGAATTGGAAAGATAATTCATATGGAGAGGGTTTTGTTTACATGTGAGATAAATTTAGACAGTGTAAATATTTGGATCGGATACTCTTACATTTGGTATACGTGAAGTTGAAATGTTGCCTTTGTCAAAATTTATATGATATGTATTATGCGAAATGCTATTATGGCATGGTGTGGCCGTTGGTGAGGAGAACAAGGCTAAATGCTATTATGTCAACCACTTGTGAACGTGTAATCTATTGTGTAACGTTAGCGTTTTACTTTTTATGTTTGAAGTTAACTGTTCTGAGATTTTACTTTTGCCTATGACCATATGACCTGTATTCTGGACTGTTTTTCCTCTTTCGTGTTCATATGTGCGGTACATGTTTCTCTTTAATAACTATTATTGCCTCTGGTGGTAAGAATAATAACCTGCTGTGTGACATGTCTGTTTTATAATCTTGTAGGTTTTCATCTGAAGATGTGTCTGCCCAAAATCAAGTGAAGGCATCTGTTCAGCGCAAAATTCGGCAAAGCATTGCTGATGAGGTTTAGACTTTGGCTGTTTTCAGCCTTTTATTTTTCTTCTGCTTGATAGTTTGATGGCCGAATTCTTAATACTACATTATATGTTTATTAAACAAAAATTTATCTTCTGGTGCAGTACCCTGGACTTGAGCCAGTGTTGGATGATTTGCTTCCCAAGAAATCACCTTTGATTGTTGCTAAATGGTTTGACCTTTCTTGCTCCTGCTTCTATATGTTTTTTTTTTAATATTCATATCTTGAATATACTAAACATGGTTCTGACATCGATTCCCCTCTCCCATTCATTGCAGTCAGAATCATCTCAACCTCGTTCTAGTGAATAATGTTCCACTGTTTTTCAATATCCGTGATGGGCCATACATGCCTACTCTTCGGCTTCTTCATCAATGTAATTGTTTCCTTCCTGACAACTTTTCTTCCATGTTTTTTTCAATAATAATTATTGTATGATTGATTGTAGTGTTGTACTTTTGGTGTGGTGGATCTGATATGTTTTGATGAAATCTTCAGTGAATTATAAGGAGAATTTGTTGTATATGATTCTATACTTGCTGCTTTCTCTTTATATGCACACAAATATTTTATCGTTTAATCTGTGAAAATTTAGTGAAGTTGTGAAACAGTGAAAAAAGGTAACTCTTCTGAAAATTGATTTCATAGTTCTTAAGTAAGTATTTTGGTGTACATTTACTTTGTCTTTTAGATAGTTTAAGACTCGTTTGAACAACAAGATGAGCAAGATTGTTGAGTCATACAAGAATTGGGGTCCTCAGCTCCACTATCCCCTAATTGGCTGCAAGTCAAAGTATTTGACAAGGCTTTTGCACCAATTCAAGATTGTGTAGAATTTTATGTTTATACTTCGTTTGGAAGGACAGAAATGGGAGGGTAGAAATGGTAAAAGAAAGTGATAGAGAGGAGACCATTGACCTTGTTTGGTTCAAGAAATATAATGAGCTGGAATGCCAAGGCAAGGATTTTCCATCTCTGAAAATCCAATTTCATGCTTGGTTAGATGGGAGGAATAGGAGTTGAAAGAATAAGGTTAACTTAAGGAAAAGAATCTGTCTATATTTTTGCTTGCTATAAATAAAGTTTATGGATAAATTTAGGTTTGATTTTTCTGTTGTGTTGATCACACTCCTTCACAACCCTTCAATTATGTCTCCATTGAATGCCAACTAAAACTATAATTTCTCACATTGACACTGTTATTAGTTCTTTAATACTCCTTGTGACATCACTTTTGTTTTGTCTTTTGAGTGGACCTCACTCTTCTACAAATTCAAAATGCAGAATATTCATTCTATGTATTCTTGGTATTACAGATCCAAATATAATGAAAAAGTTACAAGTTGATCGGGGTGCTATAAAATTTGTCCTTGCTGGTGCAAACATAATGTGCCCTGGTCTTACATCACCTGGTGGTGCTTTGGATGACGAAGTGGAAGCAGAAACTCCTGTGGTAGAAATTACCCTTCTTTCTTCCTTTCTGTGCACTTTTTATATTCTTGTATGCGAGTGTTATCGCTGATGACCTATTACTTCTCGTTTATGATATCCTATCACCTTTTATGTCTTTTTGATGTGCAAAATGGATCTTCCCAGGCAATAATGGCAGAAGGAAAGCAGCATGCTCTTGCTATTGGTTTTACTAAAATTTCAGCTAAAGACATGTAAGTTAAACCATTTTCTCTATAAATAATTCCATTTGTCTTTTCTTCCTCTCCTCTCCCCCTCCCCTGAAGAATAATGGAACAGGAACTTGGGTCAACTTTGGAGTTCCGGTCTAACCCATATGTTTTAAGTCTTATTTTCGGATGACTTCATCACTTGCATGTCTAGACTTTCATTTATTACTTCCAATTTTTGTCATCCTACAGAATGTATCCCTAAATTAAAAAAAGAGAGAGAGAGAGAAAAAAAAACATATCTTTTCACACACTTCCAACTGCATCCTCAACTGCTCTACCTTGGTAACTTAAAGCTATAGATTGAATTTAAGGGTGTGGTTGGGAGTGGTATTTAGCTCTTGATAAGTGCTAATTAGTACTTTTTTTGTGCTTATAGGGGTGTTTGGCAAGTTTTTGAAAAAGTACTTATTAAAATCTAATTAGCACATTTAGTTTATTTAAATTTAGTACTTAATGAGGTGCTTCTAAGATATTAGCACCTAAACTGCTTAAGAGGGTAGCACTTGTTATTTAATGAATATTTTAAAATTCCTAAAATATCCTTTTTTAATTAGCAAAATTACAATTGTCTATTCCATTTCTCTCTCATCTTTCTCATAAAAAATTGTTGAAACTTTGAAAGCAAAAACAACAGTTGTCCTCTGTTTCTTTCTCCGTCAATTGGGCAATCATCTAAAGCTGTTGGTTTTGGAAACGACATTGTTTTAGTAGGATTCTCTTCGAATTTAGATTCTCTCTTTCAATTGGCATGCATATCATAATCTTTTGAATTCTGTTTTGTTTGTTGTTTTTTCTTTTTAAGTTTTTTTTTGTCTTCTTTTAAATAAATTTTTGTTTTTGTTGTTATTAGTGGGTTTGTTGGATTTGAATCAGGTTTTGTTTGAACTGTTGATTTGGATCTGTGTTTTTTTTGCACTTTTTGGGGTCAATTATTGTGGATGATTTCATTTAATTAATTAATTTATTTATTTTGGTGTCATTTCTCTGTATATGCATTGAAGTGTGAAGTTTTGGAGCAGAAAGAAAAGAAGGAAATCACTAATGACATTTTTTGGTTGTTTAAATTTATATTTTGTTTGATGGGAATGGGATCTTGTTTCCAGTTTCTGTTCTGATATACCATTTTTTGTGGGGATTGGCTTGTTTTCTGTAAAGATTTTGCATTTTTTATTGGCTAAATTCGTGATTTCCATTTCCCAATGCTATGAATTTTGATTTTTCATAAACTTGATGTATACTTCCGGCTCCAGCATTCTGTGTGTAAGTTTGTAAAAGACAATTGAACATTTTCTATGTACCACAGATTGTTCCAAAGAGTATGATCTGCAAATAAAAGTAATGTAATTGCTTCCAAATCCTTTCTTGTATTAACGGTATCTTGGACAATTTATTGGTTACCGCATAAAAAATGAGTTTTATCTCCTTTTTACTACTAAATTCAGCTGCTTGATCCATTGCGTTTTAGCTGCTTGTTTTGCAGAAATTCAGCCAATTTTTCTTGCTTTTGTTATAAATTATAATGGGTTGTTCTTGTTTTACTAGAATATCTTTGTCAATTTCATTTTTGCAGGCAGTGTATAAAACTTTTTCAATCCATTAATAGATATACCTGTCTAAGCCACTTCTTTATCATTGAGCAAATATAGGCTGTCATAAGTGGCTGAAAGTTGCTTTGTTGCATAGAACAGATATAGCTCGCATTGAGCTCTATTTTTGCAGTTTTGTGGTCCATTTGGTCAATACTTGTAATGTTTGAGTTATTTTCTGTTGTTATAAAATTGATTTTTTTATTCTTATGTTGGTGACTTAAGGTTGCTTGCACACTATTTATTTTTCTTTTTTATAGGTTTGGAACATACAATATTTTCTCTTTTTGGTTCTTTGTATCTTCCTTTTATTTTTTTTTCCACCTTTTAGTACCATGGGGGATTTCTTGATTGGTATGTATCGTGCATGACTTGGATGTGATTTGAATGAAAAAAATTAATATCTTGTTCTTTGAGTTTCTTCTTCGCTTATTCTAAGTTTTCACAGTGGCATCACTTTAATTGCTTGCATTGCCCTGAATTGCGTCTAGAAAAGCAGGCAGCGATACCTATCATCAACAACAACTTATTTAGATACTAGTACCCTTTCAACAAGTACTGTGAGTGGTTTTTTGATTTGTAAAGTGCATGGAATTTAACTGTACTAGTTAATAGTATGTGAACAGATTTTCTAAATTACAATTTGTTGTAGATGCTAACATGAAGAGAAGAGAATTACTTAATTCTGTGTGCTTGTCTATTGAATTAATTGGTTGGTCAATTTATTTATGAGTTTTCGGAGGTAGGTTTGTATTTTTCTTTTTCTTTTTTTTTGTATATGTGTGTGTTATAATTGAGGCTCGTTGTGTTACTCTAGTTAAATTGTGGGTGTTTTTCTTTAGTTTTTTCTTAAAAAGAATTGGTTTGGTTCAATGTGAAATTTTAGTAGGTTTTGTTTAGGCCTTGAATTTGTTGTTTTGATGATTTTCTGTTGTATTTGTTGTTGGTTATTTGCTTTATATTTTGGGAGGTTTAGTTTTTTTGGGTGAGTGTTTTCAAGATTCTTCATTTTTTGCATAATGTTTTAATAGGTATTGATTAGAAATTGAATTACTGAACTTGCAAAACTGTCTTTGGTACTGTTTATTTGGATTAGACTTGGTAAATGTAGATGATGGTGTCCAGAGTTTATTGGACGAATGCATTGCAGTTTATGGTGAGGAATGAAACCAAAATGAATTTCACAGATGATTTATAGTAAACCAGTGTAATTTGTCGGATGAAATCCTTAAACTGCAGCCACCTGCAACTTCCTTCTCTAAAATTGGTATAATTTACAAGGTCTTGGGTAATCAATCAATATTAGCAACTTTACTCATTTTAAGATCTGAAAATCTTAAAACTTTCCATCTACTTATGAAATGCGAAATGCAAGTGAATGTTGATATGAATGTTGTTTGAAGAAGTCTTACTAATATTATGCAGCGATAGATATTTGTGTGTATATTACAAATATGCTCATTTGATTGTTTGAGTAGTCAATCATTAGAATTCTATTGTAATTTTGGTTGTGTTAATTATGGACGTAAGGTGTTTGAGAAAATGCCTAAAAGGAATTTGTTTAGCTGGACTGCTATGATAGGAATGTATAATGTGTTAGGTTGTTACGAAGAAATAATAGACTCGTTTTATTTGAATATGTATTATATTTTAGAGAGATATTATTTGATAACTTTTGGATTATTAAACTTGTAGATAGTTTTATTAGAAATTTATTTTTTTTATTATACATATGATAATAAGTAATTACTATTTTTAAAATTATTTATAAAATAAAAATATTATTATTAATAGATATTATTTTATTCTGAATATTAAATATAAAAATATCATTAATGGATAAATATCACCTTCAACAAATATTTTTATTTTATTATATTTACATTTTATTTTATACAATAATTAATTAAAAAATAATGTCTATTTTAGTAATTTGATTGTACAAAAGTGCATCATTGAAGTGTAGTAATTTGATAACTACTACAAACACTACCTACCTTTTTAGAAACTGCTAAAATGAAAAGTGCTAAAAAACATAAGCACTAAACATTTTAGCAATTTATTTTGGCACTCCCAAACTAACCCTAAGTGGTGGATTGAAATGTGGCACTGCGATGAGAATGTTTGGGATTAACTGAGAAACAGATGATTTTGTGTCAAAAAGTGATGGAAAGAATTTAATTTGCGTCATTGTTTTCCATTTCTTCTGGGTGGCTTATTGTTAGTAAGTTTTGACTTGTTTGCTCGGTTACAGAAGGACTATCAACAAGGGGATAGGGGTGGACAACATGCATTATCTCAATGATGGCCTTTGGAAGGTAAGTTTTCGTATAATCCTTTTCCTTTCTGTATCTGTTTTCTGCTTAACAAATGTTTCACGTTTGTTTCGCATACTATTGTCTCTCTTGCTTGAGTTCAGCCGGTCATTGATTATACATTTTGTACTCTTTTTAAGTCATACTGTCTTTCTTTTTTCTTTTGAAAGAAAAGAAAAGGCTTCTTGTTCATGTGAGGATTTATACATTGATCTTGATTGCAGATGGAGCGTCTAGATTGAGGATATGCCGTGTTTGCCAGCAATACCATCGTTGTAACTGAAGAATAATTTTAAATTATTTTTTTAGTGCTTGCTGTTTCCTTTTTCCCTTTCTCCCTTTTTCTAGTTCTTTTTCTTTCTCTTCATGTTTGTTATCAGAGTTGAGCTTGATGACAATTATTTCTTGTGTTGTTTCTCCTTATACAGAAGATGATCAATTTTTTTTTTTGGGTATAGATTAATGTTTTAATCAGGTTATCATGCATATTACTGTAACTCCATCATGTTCTTTAATGGTGGACAATCTGTAATTGTTGATTCTTAGATAATACTGAAACAGAGCTATTGCAGAAAGATGACAATTCATACCAATATGAAAAGCTTTATAAATTGGAGACTGTAAATTAATTATTAAAATAGTTACCTAAATAATTAAGAAAGAATTTCTCTGCGTAAACCTAGTTTATGTTTAGGAATTGGAGTAGAAAATGTCAATGGTAAATAAAATTTAAGCTAAGAAAAAAGAATGGATCTGACCGTACATAATTAATAATATACGTAAGTGAATTTTTTTTTTTTGAAAGTTTAATTGAGATTAGATAAATCTCTTGATTGAAGCCTAGACGAAGTATTTTTATTACTATGATGAAAGATCTATTTCACAATGAAAAAATCGATTTCGTCTTTTATTTATTTATTAACTAAATTGATTTTTCTTTCAAAAAAGTAATAATATTATCAACATTAGTATTCGGAGCCTTTTGGGTTGGGCAGGCACAGGCCCAATTTCCAAGTAGAAAATTGAAGGGCCACGAAGCCCAATAGAGGCCAGTGAACACAGAAACTCAGCTATAAAAGTCGTTACAAAACCCTACCATCATTTTAGCTCTCTCACAACGCATCGACTTCAGTACGCCGTGCTACCGTCCAGCACTCGCCAACCGACGCCATGGTTCTTCCCATTCTGTCTCTCTCTCCCCCTCCCTCCCTCCCTTCATTTCTGTATGTTCCAAATTTTGACTAACTTTATGCGTCGTCTTTTCAGGGGATCGATCTGGTTGCTGGAGGTAAGAGCAAGAAGTCCAAGAGAACTGCACCCAAGTCCGATGATATTTATCTTAAACTCCTCGTCAAGGTCTGTAGTTTGTGTCTGAAATATATTGTATAAGATAAATCTGTCATTAAGTATTCCAAAGATTTATTTTTATTTTTAAATTTTGTTGATGTCCTTTTTTTTTTGTATTAGCTGTACCGATTTCTCGTACGGAGAACAGAGAGCAACTTCAATAAAGTGATATTGAAGAGGCTGTTCATGAGCAAAGTGAACAAGCCACCACTTTCCCTTTCCAGACTCATCAACTTCATGAAAGGAAAAGTTAGTATTTTATTTTCTAGATCGTGATATTGCGGTGATTTTGATTGTGGATTTTCATTGGTTTTGTGATTGAGTAGGAGGATAAGATTGCAGTGGTAGTTGGGACTGTCACTGACGACATTAGGGTTTATGAGGTGCCGGCATTGAAGATTACTGCTTTGAGGTTTACTGAGACTGCTAGAGCTAGGATTGAGAAGGCAGGCGGAGAGTGCTTGACTTTTGACCAGCTCGCTCTTAGGGCTCCGTTGGGACAGAACACGGTATGTGTGTTAATGCAACTAATGATCTTTTATTGCTTTTTGACTGCTGTTTACTTACGGTATTGGCTTGATTAAATACTTTTTGACAGAGTAAAATCTATATTTGCTTGATTCATAGACATGAATCTTTATTGTTTTGATGTCAATGTTCTGTTTTCTGGCATTGATTTTTGTATTTGTTTCATGCACTGAACAACTGTCTATCTTTTGAGCATCACTATGGGTACAATTATATGTATACTGCAGTAGTATGTTGAAAAGATATTGTAACTGTGATCCTTTTATGTATTATTTCCTTATAGGTTTGTTAATAATACTGAATTCTTACTGGTTTAGGCATATTTCTTTCTAGGTTCTTGCTAGCAATGATATCACGTCATCATGTTTGGTTTCCTGCATTTTGTGCATTTCCATTCGGCTTTTCCTTAATTATTTCATAGAATGCATTATGTTGTTGGTCAAGCGATATGATTATGTTTTTGTTCATCTACAGATTCTTCTCAGAGGTCCAAAGAATGCCCGCGAAGCAGTGAAGCACTTTGGTCCAGCTCCTGGTGTACCCCACAGCCACACCAAGCCTTATGTGCGATCAAGGGGCAGGAAGTTTGAGAGGGCTAGAGGAAGAAGAAACAGCAAGGGATTCAGAGTTTAAGATAAATTTACTAGTTAATTGTAAGGCAGTTTTGCCCTTTCTTACTATTGCAATCAAAATTTTGCTACTGTAGGTATTTGTTGTGGTTTCTTGTTATTTTTCTCCTGTCAGTTTGATTACAATGCACAATAGATATCTTGTTTAGTACACATATTTTATTATTTTCAATCATGACTGGTGCTTGTCAAGTATATTGATTTTGTTCAAGGCTCTGCAAGTTAATTTGTTTTAATATTTAGGTGAATAGAAGTTATGTGTCTTTCTGACATTTTTTATGTTATTGCAACAGATATTTTTCCTCTAACAAATGCACAATCTTCATGAAATATATTCTCTGCAGTATTACAGATGAGTTGTGGTTTGTATGTTTTGTGTTGCATTCATTTTGAATGAAATTTTTTTAAGCTATAGATGAGTTGGGGTTTGTACTTTTTGTGTTGCATGCATTTTGAGTTAATATTTTTTTAAGCTAAAATTTGTGGTTTGGATTTTTTAATTTCTAGATTAAAGAAATTTTCTGAAAGTATACCAATGTCTTGGGGCCAGTAAAATGTTAAAAAGGAGAAATTTAACCTCCACCGAGAAAAGCCATTGAACAAAGAACTAAAGCTATTTTGACTAGAAGATTTATTTATTGTTAATACACGTTGCTAATTTCTACTACAATTGGATGAATACAATTGTGGTTTTTAGAAGATCAAAACAATTGTATTTTCAGAAGATAATCAGAACTTTTCAGTGAAATCTTCAGTATGATTGCTTACTTCTGCGGCTTTTTCTTGGTGGATAAAATGGCCTGCACCTTCCATCACAACAATTTCCTCCAATGAAGGCACATTCTTCTTAAAATCTCCACTCTACACATTCCTTCATACCTTTCTGCAGTTAATAACAATTATGACAATTACAACTTTACTATTATAGTTTTTCTCAATACCAAAAATTTTAGAAACATCGTATCTGGTTTTAACGATATAGGTACCATAGGACGAAGTTGCTAGATGTCAAGTAAAAGTAAGTGAGAAGTGAGTGAGAAAATTTAGCTGCTGAATAAAATTTGGTGTTGCTGTGCCTTCATAGATTAGTGAAAACGACATCTTAAAATATCTTTACTATAGTAGCTTGCTTACGTATCTACTGCTCGGTAGTAGTTAAAACTTCCGATGAAGCCTGTCTGGTCGAATTTTGAGATGTAGTAACCAATTTCCTCCTCTGAAAGCCAAGAGGGCAAGATAATTTCAGCCTTGGGATGGCCTTTAAGGAATCAGAAGGACATGAAGCCCTTCGACAGCATCCCTTTCATCATATCTTTGATACCAGTGAGGGCAATCTTTGCTTCAAAGCCAGGTTCCTGTAATAATTAAAGCAAGAGAATAAGTTAGAACTATAGTTTGAATTACGTGAATGAACAACGAAAAATGTCACAATTTTATGTGATGAGAAAAAAAATATTGAGGTTAAAAGATGAGAGCGAGCTGGAACCTGAAATCTTCAAAGATAAAAGTCGTCTCGAGACCATTTTCTCGGGGTCTCTACAGGTTTTTAGTTTGGATCCCTTGGTAGATGAGGGATGCCAAGGCAAACAAAAGCTTCCACTCTTTCAGGCCGAAACAAGCACAAATACCATGAAATCATAGCACCAAAATCGTGAGCGACTGTTGAGGATTGAACAAGCCGGAATGAAGGAAGAACATAAGCTGACCTGGTGCATACAAGTCTTTGGTGGCCTTCACAACCTGCAATCCGGCTCAGCACAAAGAAACAAAATGAAGGACAGCTTAGATTTGGTAAAACAATCATGTGAAGAGCAAGCAGGTACACGTCACAAATAGCAGCCATGATGCAAAAAGAGATGACGAATTTGCTGCCTTCTGATCCAGTACACGTGGTGTGTTCTAGCTTATTCTAGGTCTGAATTTTTCAGTGTAATTAGTTATAGACTAATGACATTTACTTGTAATATACATATACAACATTGTGTAACCCGGACAGAATGAAATTAATGAAACAGCAGCCGCAACTTTTCTTTGTTTTTCTCTTTTTTGTATTTTTTCTTTATTCTCTAGTTGGTATCAGAGCCATTAACAGCACCAATACCTGTGGAAATCAAACACATTCCAGTCCCACAAAACCACAAACCGGATTACCCATTAAACTCACAAATAAAAATTTCTTGATATGAAAGTCTCAAGTCCTGCCATTTATTAGAGTAAATGTATAACACTTTGTATCTAGAATAAGGATAATTTAATCATTTTTTAATATAAAAATATTTTTATTATTTCATAAAATATATATACGGGTGCTCGGAATTGTATAATAACTTCGCATTATCAATTATTTTATAATTGAGGTCGAATTTACGAAGAATTGATTAGTTGGAAACTTTTTCTCAAAAATCTTATTTGCGCACTCGAGTTCTCGAATCAAATTCCCGTTGATCTGAAAGTGTAAATGATGAGCCGTTTATTTCTATAGAAAGAAGACAGAATAAGAATTTCATAAAAATCAATTTGAGTCAAATCTGAGGTCAGAAGAGATAATCACAACTAAGAAATCAGATAATATATAGGAGAAGAGAAAAGTCACATTTGCCCTTTTTTCATCTTTTTTTTAATGCTTTAGGGCAATTCCGTCATTACTCATTCATTAATATGTATTTGAGACAAATCAAGCTTAATTGAGTTCATTTTTTTCCAGCTTTCTTCTTCTTCCCGTGAGTTTGCTTATTTGCTTTGTTTGCAAGTTTTTTTTTCTATTTCTTTCAAAATACTCATTTTTCATTCACTTAAACTCTCGTTTCTTTCTACAAATCTTACGTACTCATCACAAGCTACACTCTATTCATTCCGTTTACTCGATTCGGCTGACGATTTAATCAGGAGAGGGTTTTGAATACTATCCACGATTTGGGAGTTTTTTGTAATTACTTCGATCTGGACA
>JAVXUL010000009.1:689525-699780 GCA_035590515.1 Trichilia minutiflora | reverse complement strand
GCCATTAGATGATGTATTTAAGTGTTAAATACTCAAATAAAAATTAGTTTTATTTTATGGCTTATATTAAAACACATGTCACTTTGTTATTGGATAACATTTTTGATTTTGTGTTTTATTTTAATTGGTCCAAATGGCTTGGTTGCATCCTACAAACATGAGAGGGTTTGTATCAGATTATTTTCATTTATTTAATATATTTATAAGATAATTATGTAATTCAATAAATGAAAAAAAAAAGAAAATATAAATATTTTCATTTTATTTTATTTTTAGCAAGAAAAACAATGTTTTTGGCCCTCTCTCTTCAAGCAAGTTCGACCAACCTTGGGAGGAAGAAGAGGATGGTGTAAAGTGAAGAGGATTCATAAATTTGGCTCTCATCTTCATCACAAAAGAAAGCACACAAAGAGTTTAGCAAAAGCCCTAAGGTATTGCCTCTTGAAAACCTTTGTTTTCTTCCAATTTAACCTAAGGTTTTTTATATGAAAAACTTACATTCAAGCATGCAATAGGCCATAGAACCTATCAAAACCCCTTACGTTGCTTTTACATCATCGGAGATCTTAGATATTACTGAAGACCTTGAGACCTTTTACATTAATTAAGGTCTTAGGCTTCGTCTAAAAATTTGAAATCTCTATACCTTGAGTTTCTCGGATACTTAGTAGTGCCCCAATACCTCATAAATCATTAGAAGAGCTAGGTTAAGCCATGTGAATGGATGTAGTCATAAATTAGCTCTTAAGATCATTTTATAACGAGTACCCCAGCTGGATAGTTTAAATAGGGATCATTAATGCAGTAATTATGTCCTATGAAACGGGCATATGATCTTAAGATCTGCGAAGAGAAGTGATGGATGGATGACACATGTATAACGGTTACCGATCCAGACAATAAAAGGTGAGGAATTCCAAGTAAACGGGAACGGATTCATTCTTCTACTGCTGAATTGCTATCAAAATTTTTATTTACTTTTTTATAATAAAAAAAAAATTCTAACTTAAATATCGAAGAATTTTTATAAGGAAATCAATTTTTCCTTTGATTGTATATTTCGATCTCGGGCAAATTCAATTTCAATGAACATAAAGATAACCTCGATGCACGGGATTTGATAAGAAGGAATTTTCTTTATCAACAAATTTATATAATTTATTTTTTTAAATATCCCAATAAAAAGCTTTTGGGTTGTATTTGAGTATAACAAATAAAGTTTAGAAACATCGGGTAATTGGTATGAATTATGAAATAAATTCGAATAAAAGGAATGTTGAACATGAACAGGTTTCTTTTAAACATCCCCCACCCCACCACGAAAATACACACACACAAATAAAAAAATAAAAAAATAAAAAAAAAAGGGGAAAATCACATATAAGACATTGAAATTTGATCTAATACCTAAACAGGTCCCATAAATTAAAAATTCCCAACAAAGTCCTGCTAGTTAATTATTTCTATCGATTTGAATGGACATAAGGGTAAGTTAGTACTTTCACTCGTTAATAATTGAAATATGGTTTTGTGCGTGAGCAAACACATTTTCTTTGGCGCTCAATATATATATATATATATATTGTCTTTCCTTTCATATAATTAATTACAAACCTTAAATCAAAGTAAACAACTATTTTTTTTTTTCTTTCTAAATGACTTTACAATTAAATTTCATATATGTTTTTTATAACCAACTTAATCAATCTTTGATCCAATGAGGTGCAAATACTAAATTATAATTTTTTTTTCCAAAGTAATACTCTTTGTTTATGAAAATTTCAACCATAGAAAGTTTGGAAAAGAAAACAATCTTTCTTATATATCACGTATGATATATAATTTATTTATAATAAACTTCACATATTTTTTTTAAAATTAGATATATGTAATTATTTTAGCCCCCAAGTTTGTCTTTAGCAAGAACGTAATTAGAATTTTATTTTTGGTTAGGCTAAAATTTTTTTAACTTTATTTTTATAAATTTTAATTATATAATAAAAATTCATAAAAAATATATATCTTTTTTATTGAATTTAATGATTTTTAGCATTGATTACTATAGAGTAAATATATAAAATGACAATAAAAAATTACATAAAATATATATAAATCAATATATTATTATTATTATTATGCTATATAAATTTTCAAAATAGAAATTTCGTGTATCATTAATGTTGAATTAATACTCTTAAAAAATCTCTTTTGAAATAAGTAATTATAAAATTTGTAAAAAATTCTTTCTTTATTTTATTACGAAATACTGTTTTCATATATATATATTATGTCGTTATTATAGAAATAAAAGATGCCGTTAATACAAAAAATTAATTTATCAATCAAATTAATAATTATTTAATTTTTTTTATTTTAAATAAATTTTGACATAATTCAGATACTAATATGATATATCTCAATTAATCTTTTAGTTATCTTCTAAAATAAAATTATATTTAAATAAAAATATGAGTTATTTTATCATGTTAATAAACACTACAAATTACTTTTATAAAAATTATTTTTTGTCTCAAGAAAAATACAAACAAAATTTTAGTTTATTAAGATAAAAAATAAAAAATTTATGAGTTAAATTAATTTAAAAGATTATTCAGACAAATTAATTAATGAAAATATTTTATGAAGGTATTTAGATCTATATATATGTATATAATTATTTATATTTAGTAATTTAATATGTTTTTCATTTACTTTCATGAATTATTAATATTCTGGCACGAATTATTTTTTTCTTCGGGTATCCAGCTGGGTTATGGTCCAACAAAGCCTGTCCCATCCAAGATCTTTCATGTTCATAAATCTTTTTGAAAAATGGGTTGCGATCAAAGCTTTGTTAATTTAGTAATTAACAAAGCTTTGTTAATTTATCTTTTTTCTCTAGATTATATTTAGTAATCTAGAGGAAGACTTAGCTGCATTCGATGCACCTAAATGACATTGTTAATATGGGGTATTGATTAATTTGAGTATGCTACTTAGATTCGTAGTGTTTCATATGACAGAAATGAATCTATTTATTTGAAAATTTTGAGCATATGCGCTCACATTTGCCACCTTAGCCCAATACAAAACAAATTGAGGTACCTGCTTGGATTGGTTGGATGCATCATATCAAATGAAGTATCGCACACACTTAACATTTTCTTTCCATTTTAACATTATCTTTTAATAATGCGTAGCTAGCGTTGACCACCAATTGGCCATTGCATCAGATCAAGCAACTTCGCCAATATATACAAATCGAAATCAATCGATATATACCAAAATAAAGCTACAAAAAAAAGGAAAAATGGAGGGGATAAAACACAGAACAGTGAGTGTTAATGGCATAAAAATGCACGTAGCAGAGAAAGGAGAAGGTCCTGTTGTACTCTTCCTTCATGGGTTTCCTGAACTTTGGTATTCCTGGCGTCATCAGATTCTTGCATTAAGCTCCCTTGGATACCGCGCTATCGCCCCAGATCTTCGAGGCTTTGGCGACACTGAAGCTCCTAATTCAATCTCAAGTTACACATACTTTCATATCATTGGGGACTTGATTGCGTTGATTGATTCTCTTGGCGTTGACCAAGTATATCTTGTGGCTCATGATTTTGGTGCCGCCGTTGGATGGCATTTTTGCATGTTTCGCCCTGAAAGAGTGAAGGCTTTTGTGTCTCTCACTGCCCCTTATCCGATAAGAACAGAAACATCACCTGTAGAGGCAGTGAGAGCTTTCTTTGGAGATAATTACTACGTTTGTAGATTTCAGGTTTATAATTTCTTTCTCTTTTCTTTCCTCAATTTCGTTAACAAATCAATCGTCACCTTTTTCATGACTCAATCCCTTGCCTTGTTATAAGAATCAAATCTTTTAGTTTCATTCTGAATGGTTGTTATTTCATTCTTTAATATTCCTCTATAAATTGGGTTTCGTAATTCGTTTTGATCAATCCTGAAATAACACAGTTATTCTCCATTTCACTTTTTATTAACCTTGTTACAGGAAGCTGGAGAGATCGAAAAAATTTTTACTCGCATTGGTTCCGCAGAAGTATTTCTTGCAAAAGACAAACCAAAATTCGGACCACTTTCCATTCTTGAAGGAAAAAGTCATGAGACTCCTGTTACCTTGCCCTCTTGGCTTTCGGAAGAAGATCTTAGTTTCTACGTCACCAAATTCGACCAGACAGGCTTCACTGGTGGTTTGAATTACTACCGAGCCCTGGATTTGTAAGCTATACAATTACAATCAATCAATTAATTAATAAACTCCTAGTTCGAATGGAAAACCATTAATAATCATCCTCCTCTATAACTTTCTCATTTGTCTTGTTAATTTACAGAAATTGGGAGCTAACAGCTGGCTGGAAAGGAGTACAAGTTAAAGTCCCAGTTAAGTTTATTACTGGGGACCTTGATCCGCTTTATACGGCCACAATAGGTGTCGATCAATATATACACGATGGAAGCTTCCAAAGAGATGTTCCTTTATTGGAGGAAATCGTTGTAATGAAAGATGTGGGTCATTTTATCAATCAACAAAGACCACAAGAAGTCAACAGTTACATTTATGATTTTATTAAAAAATTCTAATCGGCTGCTGCATCTGCAAGCATGTGATATCTATTAAAGATTATATTGACTTTCCCATCTACAGGCTTGTTTGTCTACGATTTATTTTCTTTCAATAATTTCTTATCGTGTACATGCCAATATTCGGCTAACTTCAAAGCAGAACTCAGGTGTATATTAATGATCATTTATTTATTTAAGATCGCACATGTTTAACTTAAAATTTTAAATTCGTGACCTTCGATTAACTTAAAGGTTGAGCTTAAACGTACATTATTCATCATTTGACTAAGATCCCACGCTATGTTTAATTTAAAATTCTAAACCCGTGACATGTGAATAGACCCATTTTCTTTGGTGCTTAATATTTTTTAATTTGCTTTCATATAATTAATTACAAACCTTAAATCAAAGTAAACAACTATTTTTTTTTTCCTAAATGAAATTATAATTAATTTTCATACGCATTATTTAAAACTAATGTAATCTTTGATCCAATCACGTACAAATAGTAAACTATAATTTTTTTCAAAATTAATATTCTTTGTTTGTGAGAACTTCAACCATAAAAAGCTTGAAAAAGAGAACAATCTTTCTTAACACGTATGATATCGAATTTATTTCTAATAAACTTGACATCATATAATTAATAAGACATTTTTTTAAAATTATGTATATTTAATTATTTTAGCCCCCCAAGTTTGTTTTTAGCAGGGACATAATTAGAAATTTATTTTCGACTAGGATAAAAAAAATTTAACTTTGTTTTTATAAATTTTAATTATATGATAAAAATTTATAAAAAATATATTTTTTTTATTGAACATAATGACTTTTTATCATTAATTAATAGAGTGTATATATAAAATGACAATAAATGAAATTGCATAAAATATATATAAAAAATTGATATATTATTAATATTATGCTATACAATTTTTCAAAATAGAAATTTCATGGATCATTATTAAAAAAATTCTCTTTTGAAATAAGCAATTATAAAATTTGCAAGAAATTCTTTCTTTATTTTTTTGTTAAATACTATTTTCATAATTTTAAATTATTAAAAATGTATATTACGTCGTTATTATAGAAATAAAAGATATTGTTAATATAAAAAAATAATTTATCAATCAAATTAATAGTTATTTATCTTTTTTATTTTAAATAAACTTTGACATAATTCAGATGATAATATAGATACATCTCAATTAACCTTTTAGTTATATTCTAAAATAAAATTAAATAAAAATATGAATTATTTTATCATATTGATAAATACTGCAAATTACTTTTTGTCTCAACAAAAATACAAATAAAATTTTATTTTATTAAGATAAGAAAATAAAAATTTTATGAGTTAAACTAATTTAAAATTATTATTCAGACAAATTAATTAATGAATATTTTTATGAAGGTACTTGCATTTATTTGTGTTCTTGTTTCATAAGTATTTGAGAAAGTAATTTGTTTCATAACTAATTTAATTAATTGATTAAATTAGTTAAAAAATTTAGTTGTTGGATTCTTGAGAGAATTACAAAAAAATAAATAAATAAATAAAGATACAAAGTAAATTGAAATCTTAGAATTGTAACAAAATTGACCCTTGTCTTGTAGAGGATCATGCGAGAGGACTATTATGAAGTAAGGGGATTGGAAGGACCGTAAGGTCAAGAATAAAGATAAGAAATATAAAAAATAACCGTCATATATTTATAGAGAATTACAAATCTAGAAAAAAAAAATAAAAATTGAGAAAAGAAGATAATAAAGGCCATTTTTAAAATTAAATAGATGGTTATAATATTTTTTTTAATTTAATTTTAACATGTTCTAAGAAGGTAAATAAAGAAAAGAGAGGTTAATCAAGTTCACTTTTGAAATTAAATAGGCTGTTAGAAAATTTTAATTTTAAGATATTTAAAATATATTTGGTATTAAGGTATTGTGATTACATAATTATTGAAGTGCTACAGTAATTATAAGATGAAAACTAAAATATTAAATATTATTTAAAAATAATTATTAAATATATTTTATAATTTTATTTTTAAAACTAAGTAAAAGTCAATAATATTAACAATTTCCTTATTATACTGAACAAAGAAAATCAATTTTAAAATTGCATTACTTATTAAAAAGTTGCTTAAAAATTAAAAACAATAAATAAATAAATAAACAAAAGAGAGTAGGGGAAGGGGGCAAAGAGTTGTACTACATTTTATCACATGCATCATATTTTTAGAGATGAAGAGGGGAAGACACATGACTATGAAAAAACTAAATATTCATTTCCTATAATTTTTTTACTGGTTAAAAGAGCTTTTTTTTTAAATATTAAAATTTTCAAAAAAAAAATATTATTTAATTGATACTGAAAATAATTTTTGGATTGGTGGATTAAAAATCAACAAATTATTATTAAAATATCTATTTATAAAAATATTATTCTAAAGAACTTATATTATCATTCACCTTTGTTGTGCGCGGAAAAAAACTTTGATGTTAAGAAAAATAAATATAATTATAAATAAAGATTAACCGCTCTTAACACTCAAATTAAATAATCTAAAATTCCAATTTCACAGTAATCATAACATAATAATTAAGATTACTATTGAGGAATGTAAAATAACATATCAAACTAAAATAAAACACAAGATTTTTAAAGAAGAATCTTGATATTAATCAAGAGGTTGTTAATTACAAGTTTAAGAACAAATTTATCTATCTATTCTTTTACTATTTCAAGTTTTCTTCTCTCTCTCTCTCAGTTTTGTGACATCACAAAAATCTATTTTTTATTTTCTACGTTCTCTTCTTTTGTCTACTCTATTAGCCCTAGAAAACATAACATATATAAATTACAGGTTTCTTAGATGTTTGTTAGATGCTTTAAGATTCCTAAGTAAACCCATAGTCAACTAAAAATTTTGTCCATTCAAAACTTAGATCAAATTTAATTTAACAATCTTTACCTTGATTCAAAATCTGAAACCTTGGACCTTCTTCTTTACTTCATATTAGCATTCTAATCATGTCGTACTCCGTATCAACCACTTTTACAATCTTCATCTTCTCATATCAGCTTCTCTCCATTTTATTTTTATTCACTAAATGAGGTGTCAACCAATCTACGAGGTGGGCAAATTCCTTTGTCAACACTACTTTGTTACACTTAACCAAGTATCTTTCATAGACTCTTGAACTCCTTGTAACTTTTTATTCAATTGCTCACTTCCTTTCAGTCTCTTTTTGACAAATATCAATAACTACAGTTCCACACCACATAGGTAATCTTTTTAGTACTTTAGCCCTTTTACTCGCTAGCCTATCATGCTTCATAAGGATATTCATTTTTTTCTCAGCTTTCTCATCTCTTTCATACTCTTTAGCTTTTTCTACCTTAGATGATTGTGCTTTTTTTGGATCAAGCTCCACCTCAAAGCTAAAAATCTCATATTTTTTCATAGGACTTTTAGTGTCACTCTCACTTTCTTCAGTGAAATCATCCATCACATCTTAGGTACCACATGTCCAAGCAAAGTATACAAGCTATAGGTCTTTTCAGCTTTCATAAGCACCTTGGACTCGTACATCACCTTCAACATTCCAAATTTACCTTCAAAAGTAGATCTTAAATCATCCAACATTCTACAAGAGATTAAATTCATTCCCACCTTAGGTATGATTATTAAACTTGTTATAACTTAATCAACATATTGTGTTCGTCTATCCTCATTGAGCCTATATCCTTCACTTCATAAGCCATACTGTTTCCTATAGTTATAACTCCATGTTCTTCTCTTCATAAGGTGTTAGACAACTCTTCTCTCATACATATGTTGAGTGTACATCTAAAATCTAAAATCCACTCCTCAACCATTCAGAAACTACCGATGCGAGTTCATCCTCATTGCTTTTTTCCCTAATAATGGCACTTTCTCCACTTTTGCTTGGCTTCTTTGTCCTCTTCTTAGGACAATCTTTGTTGAAGTGTCATTCCTTGAGAATGTAAAAACACCTTAATGAACACCCTTTAAATCTTGTGAGCTTTCTATGTTCCCCTTTTATTATTCTTCCCCTCACATTCTATAATTACTCTCTTTCAGTTAATTTTTTTATTCAACTAATTATCGCTTAGTGCATTCTTCACATCATCAATAATAAGTGTGGTCCTACCATAAAATAATTTATCCATAAAATGCTCATACAATAATGGTAATGATATCAACACCATCGATGCTTGATCTTCATCCTCAATCTTCACATCTATGATCTCTAATTTCAATATTAATTTGTTAAATTTATCTAGATGTACCTTCACCAACCAACCTCCTATCTAGATGAAAAGCACATAATATCTTTTCTAGATAGAGTTTTCTTATTATAGATTTCACTTGGTATCTATCTTCTAATTTTAATCAAATTTTTTCATGGTTTTCTTTAGACCTTCCTCAAGACCATATCTGCTAAAAATAAGATCAAAGCACTCCTCACCCTACTCTAGATCTCTTTGTCTCTTTCCATTAGAATTCTTTATAATCTATTTTTCTCAAATGATATCTCCAACCATTTATGATCAATAGTACTTGTATCTAAATTTTTTTTAATTTGAAATCTTTCACACCAAAAAATTTTTTAATAGTGAATTTTGTACTCATTATTATTCTATCCTTCTAATTATCCTTTTTAATCTTGAACCACTAATCTTATCAATAAACAGTGATAAATAAACAGTATCAATGATAAGTAATATTGGTGCTACAGTAATGAAGCAAACCTTCAACGCCAGGAAAGAAAAGGATAACCATAAATAAAAGCTAAATATTCTACTACTCAAGTCAAATAATTTACCCATTCAAAATCTAGATGAATTCTCAACAATCTTTACACTTTTGTTAACTCCTTTATTATAATTTTTTATTTTTTGAAATATCCAGCTCTTTTCTTATAATTATAAATTATAAAAGCATATACAAAAAAGCAATAAAAATAAAAAATTATAATAAAAAGTAAAAAATTACAACAAAAAGTTAGATCTACAACTGAATACACTGTAATTACACAAATTAAAAGTTAGAAGTTTCAATCCGTGCATTGAATAAATGTGCTCCACAAATTAAATATCCCTCTTATTTTAAGGTGTTGCAGATTGGCAGAAAATGATTTGAGAAAGGGCCAAGTATAAATTATTGCATTTATTAAAAATAAATTATGTAGACTTTCAAATAATTAATATTATTACGTTACATTGATTTGTACATAAAATTTATACTTTTAGCATTATTCATATTAGATTTATCAACATTCTGTCTCGTTAATGGCTCTGCATCTGGATAATGAAAGCTGGTTAACTTGTACACAATTGAAACGCAATAAGTGCATCCAACCCAGCAAAAACAGCAGCATTTAAAATCCCAGCCATCAAAAAACTTACCACCACATACTACCCTAAACCATCCGTAAGATTCCCTTTAATTATATACAAATTTTCACCCTCCACCCGTATAAAAATAAAAATTAAAAATTAAATTTTTTAGTATTGGTTGATTACATCAGCAGTGATAAAAAAGACGCAATGGTTGACAGTTTCAATGAGTTTTTGGGATTTTCATTTTAAGCTTTTTTTGTTGGTCTTATTAATCTAATAAATGACAATTATATATATATATAT
>JAVXUL010000009.1:660968-671550 GCA_035590515.1 Trichilia minutiflora | reverse complement strand
AGAGAGGAAGACCTAACCTTTGAAATGCTGCAATTCGCATCTGCATCGAATGGCAAAAAGAGGTACGCATTCTAACACATAGTTATATTCTATATTTGTATATGTGAGATCTTGGTGAATACGAGAATTGTAAAATTCCAACATGATTGCATATAAACAGTTCTTGAATACTCTTTCCAGGGTCTTCCTAGATAAGTTTGTGTCGTGTTATCACTGCAAGCCAAGTCATCGGCTGCTTTAATGGTGCATTTCTGTATTGAAATGCTTGTGTTCTGGTTAGGATCAGTTCTTCCTTGTGCAGTTATGGTATTGAACTGGTTTTCCAATGGCAACCGTGGATACATGTTGCAATTCTGGAAAACAACAGCTGCGTTGCCAAATATGAAATCCATTGTGCCATAAATATCGCATTCTCTGTAGAATTGCCTGAGAGAATGAGTGTATAATGTGTCTTGGTAACCTTCAAAACTGCAGTTGTAGAATGTAGATAAATCAGCCCCATTTCGAACTGCTACTGCTTGATGCTTAATTGCTCCAGCTGTGTTCTGAAATGTTACATTCACTGCAACAAATCCTTGCCCAACAACAGCGGCAACAGAAGGTTTTTTTATTATTCATAAAAATGAATGATTATACAAATTGTTTCCAAGTAATAACTTCCAAGTACAACTTGAGGTTTAATTAATGCATAAAATATAAATTTGACCTGAAAGTAAGCTATGCATGGGTATATTATTAAATTTCATTGACTAGTAGAATTTCATGATCATGATATCGTAGTAAATGTAAACATGTTTTGGCTTACCAAATGTTGCAGAGTTGAATGTAGTCCATCCATCAACATAACTTCGATTTCCAGTGATTATAGTTTGGCCTTTACCAGCTCCAATCATCATCACATATTTCTTGTAATTAGGAATGGAAACATATTCTTCATAAGTTCCTGCAACAACATAAATCAGAAAGTATCCATTGCTGATATCAGTGTTGTTCGGTGCTGCAGCTACTGCATCATTAATGGTGGCAAAATCTGCAGTTCCATTTGGATTCACAACCACCATTTGGCTGACTTGAACATTATATACTGATCATCGGTTGCTTGAAGAAGCTTTCTACCAGTTAAAGACTGAAAAATGTTTCGATCCTGGCTTGACATTTTCAACGGTAAATTGCCATTTGTACCAATTTTTGTATCAGAAAATACGTGTTTTCTTTCTGTCAACCATCTACCTTTCTTGTTTTCAGAAAACCAACCATGAATAACAAGCGCAAGAGAGACACTATAAAATTTAGCTCCATTCAAGAGAGGATCTAATACAGCATACAAAATACTTGAAGCTGATGCAGTTTCATTAAGGCCATCCAAACAAGTTTTGCTGGTTTGTTAAAACAGCACTAAGCAAAGCTTGAAAATCATCAGCTTGCAAACTATGCAGACTGTTTGTAGAACTGAGAGTTTCCGAAGCATATGATAAGAAATCTATATTCCTTCCAGCTAGGAGACAGCAAGCGTCGAGTGCTCGAATGGAGATTAAGTATGAAGTTGAAGGAAGACCGCGGTAATGCTCAACTAATGAAAGAAAATTTTCTGCTTCTGATAAGGATTTCTGGACAGAAATTCTGCCGTAATCATGAATTGTACCGGGCTTATCGTGGGGTAAATTGGTCTTGCAGAAATCCGAGTGAGGAGTGAGGTTGCAAATAGCATCAATGGTGGACGAAATGAAGCTTGTAACCAAGCCACCAAAAGATCGAGAGAAGAAGAGAAGGAGAAAGAGAGATAATTTGGAGAGTTGATTGCTTGGAAGCCATGAATATGAAACAAAACTTGCATGAAAAGAGAATTATGGGAAATTAGGTAGGCCTATATATATAAAACCTAACTTGTGTTTACTGCTCAAATGCACATTGATTTCCTGTATTTTAAAGTCACCGCCATGGATGAACATGAATGCATCAGAAGATATATACAAGAAGCAGGATTTCAGAATTTATTTAAGAATGTTTTGACTAATATTATAATTGAGATATCTCATCTTGGGAAGGTTGTGAAGAATGTATGGTTTTTGAGGACTAGAATTCTCAAAGACGTGACCCGCAATAAGGGGAAATTACTAATGAAGTTTAGCAATTAAAAATCATATGCATCACATCAAATACTTAAGAAATTACTCACAAGTATACCGGCCCATATTACACGGTTTGGGGTTTGGAGCTTGGACAGTCCTTAATTTAATAATTAAACCATATAATATAATATATTTCACGTTCTGTAGTCAGTACAAAAAGCACCAGCTGGGTCTTTTTGCCGCGTTTTTGTCAGGAACAATCTAACACTTATGGATTTTGGACAGCTTAACTACTCAATTGCTTTTGAGTTTGTGGAGTCCAAGTTCAATTTCAGGAAAAATCTTACATATAGTTGTATATATGTCCTAGTCAGTGCCTACTGTGTTAGTTATATATGAAATGCAACATATCAAATCTGTATCCGAGGATGTAAGAGCCTGGAACAAACACATTTGAGCCAAAGAAATCATTGTCTGGTTCAAATTTCCAACACAAGGAGTGCAATTTTAATGTGAATTGAAACCTTTTCCATTAAACATGAAATCTAACAGGTTAAATTTAAAACATATATATATATATATTTTTAATTTTAGAATTTTTTCCTTCGGCTAATAGAGACTTGATCCGCACTCTACGTTAGATGTTGCATTCTGTATAGGTCTGGCAGTACAAGTTCCTTTAACATAATGAATTATACGATAATAAAGCATCAATGCTTAAATTCTAAGGACAGAGTATATAGCCCAAAATAAGAATATTGAAAAAATATATGCAAATAAATAGAATGAATCTAATGACAAAATCACACGTATCAATAAATCATCCAATCAGATGGCCCAAGGGTTAAAATTTTAAATAGATACATATAAACGAATCTTAAAGTGTTGAAAAATGATCAACATGATCGTTTAATTGTCCAAGTCTTCTGCAAACTTGATACCGGTTGCCGGCAGCCAAGACATTCCATCGATCAACTGCCAAGGGGTAAAGAAGTTGGCGGTGGAAGCATCCCTGATGATGTGGTAACCAGGCCATTTGACTGTCCTCGAAACAGATGCACCTGGACCGTAATTCCGGTACTCGCCATACCACAATGTGCTCAAAGCAAACTTTCCGTACCATTCAACCCAGCCTCTTGGCTGGACCAAACCACTCATGTAAGTATTCATCAAAACTGTCCTGGAATAGTGTTTCCAGGTCGTGCCTAAATAGGTAAGTTGAGAAGCCAAAACATAGGTATCTGGTGCTCTGATTCGGGTTTTTCCTGCCTTGTGCTGTGATTGTCACCTTCTGTAGAGGTAAAGGGGCTCGAGTGTAAATTTTCCAGTTGCGGAGAACAACAGCACCGTTGCTAAAAATGAAGTCAATTGTCCCATAAAAAATGCATTTGCGGTAGAATTGCTGCAGAGTGAGCATAAAGTGTGTATTGGTGGCCTTCCATGCTGCACCGATAGAAAGCAAATTCATCTAAATCAGCTCGTAGAGCCACTGCTTGATGGTTCTGTGGTCCGGGTGCGTCATCTCTCTTGCTATAAATCCCTTGCCAGAAACAGCTGCAAGTGTGGAAATTAGTACAATTGTAGAAGCTTCAAGAAAATTAGAAATGCATGCAAGCATTAATATTGTTATTAGGTGCTTACCAACTGTTACAGTGCGAAATGTAGTCCAGCCTTGCACGAAATTACGATTTCCTGTCACCACGGTGGCTCCAATGCCATCTCCTACAAGCATGATATTGGTTTTCTTCTTCTTCAAACTATGTTCTCCCCGTAAACTCCTTTTTTCACATATATGAAATACCTCCTGCTGCTATAACTTGGAGCTGCATAAATTGCTTCTGATATTGTACGATAATGCCCTCTCCTATCTAATGCCACAACAGCATATAAATGCATGCCGGTTGGGTTTCTGCCCAGAATCTCTTTATCGCCATCAGTCATCCATTCTGGAAACTTTGAGCTCTCCTTCGTGTAGCATTGTTCCGTGGTGTCCTGAAAGGTAAGCTATGTAGCCGAGCGTACATACCTCACATATTGGTGATCAGTTGTGTAACTTGCTGCAGACTTCCCTTGATAAAATGGTCCAGGCGCCAGTCTGTGCCTTCAAAACCTTCAGGACATGTATCTTGGCTGCTCAATGCAGTACTTAACCAAGCTTTGAGATTTCCTTCATAGTGCACATTCTTATCACCCTAAGTGCTGCTTTCAGAATTGAATTTGGAGTTGCAGGGCCCTGGTTTTCAAGTGCTAACTGTAAGTTTGAGTGGCATGAAACCTGGTTTTCCGTACTGGTGCAAGCTAGTGTTATCAGGTTTTGAGTGGGTAATTTATGTATCATCAGAAGTTGCATTGGATAGAGCTTGGAAAGGAGGTAAAAGGACTAGAATGAGAAAAAAAACTTAGCCAAGCAATGTTGGGTATGATTGGAACGAAAGAAGAGAAGGTTGTGAAAATTTTTAAACAACGCAGAAGAAATTTTACACGTGACGGAAATCATAGAAGGTTTGTTTCCAAAGAATTGCGTTGCCTTCTGAGGTATAAATTCACTTGCTTTTCTGCTTTTCGTTAAAGATCAAGTTAAGCTTTCTTTACAGATCTTGGTTTAATATTCTTTCACTCTTGGGCTCATTGGCTAAGTCGGCTGCTGCTCTTGATTTACAGGATATTTCCCAGTTCTAAGCATGAGGTAAATACATAGATTAAATAACTAGAATTACATATGAAAATATTAATCATGGTTCCAAAATTGGAGGATCAAAAGTCTATAGAAATAAGCGAATGTGAGTCTTGAGCTCTCGCCAGATTAACCCACAATAGAAGCAAAAAGAAAAGGGTAGATTCCTTGTAAAATAACCATATTGAAGTCACAATCATTATATACAAACTTTATTGTATCACTGGAAAAAGGTAAATTACAAGCCTCAACACAATTTTAGAATCCATACTTTCTAGATAGATCATAAAATAAGTAACCTTAGGAAGTCAAGACGCTCAGAGACGTCATACAAAAGAAACTAAGAACTGCTCTCTCTTATGTTGGCAGAAATAAACAGTATAGTAACTGATGAATCCAAAAAGTGAGATGTCTGCCAATGGGGATAAAGGATCTCAATTTCCGTAACTCATATTAAAAGATTATATCAATCCCATCTAATCTTGCAACCTGCAGCATGCATGGTTTCTAGGATTTCCGAGGAAAGCAAGAACCTGAGATGAGCAAGTAACTTGATCTTCTTGATCCGCATACAACAGGTTCTGAGTGCAAGCTCAAAACCTTCCCTTGTGCAATTGGTGAGGTGTACAAGCTTAACATCCTGAAGCCGTGTCAAATTCCCCATCACCATGCACAAGGCCATGTCTGAGAGAGCACAATAGCTCAAGTTTATCTGCCACCATCAGTATAGCTCAGCATTTCAGTATAAAATCAAGGACTTTAGTCAATCAATATTAAATTAAACATCTTGTGATAATAGGTTTCTAGAAAACCAACAACTCCAATTAAAAATTAGGACACTATACCTGTCGCAAGTTCTGGGAATAGTAGGCTAGTGCCCAGAAACCCAAATCATCAATTTTATCACAATGCTTCAAATCCAAGTCCGCCAATCTCTTACAACCAGCTGCGAGTGTTGTCAGACCTACACTTGTGATTTTCATAAGCCCTCGTAATTCCAGGTCGGAGAGTTCCCCCAAGGAGCCTATATGCTCCATTCCTCTATCAGTAATGTTAACACAATATGACAAGTTAAGTTTCTTCAATTTCTTGCAGCCATTACATAAAGCAGCCAAACCATCATCTCCAATACCCGTACATCTGTAACCCAAAGTAAAGAAACAAATAAATGAACATTCTAGATGAAGCACAAGATGTTATCAAATTGAACTTTGGGCTTAAATTACTTGTACAAATCCAGCTCATGAATTTTTGGACAATTAGAAGCGATATAGGACAGTCCTTTGTCTGATATATTTGCACAAAGTCCTAATTTCAAGAATAAAAGTTGTGAACATCTAGACAGATATTCTAATCCTGCAGGCAAGAAAACCAGTTTTGTTATACGTACAGCAATCAGAATAAACATGGTTATTCAAAGAACATTTGATAATAAAACCAGTGAAAGTTATTTACATATTTAAAAATTACCAGTGTCATTGATGCCAGCACAATCTGTAAGATCAATCTCCTCGAGTTGCAAGCAAAACGATCCAAGCTGATATAGACCCTTCTCAGTAATCATATTGCAAGACTCTACCTTTAGGCATAAAAGACTTCTACAAGAGTCAGCTATGGCAGAAAGTGCAGCATCAGTAATTGAATGGCAACATGTTAAGTTGATGATTTTCAAATTAACACAGCCAGAGACGAGCTGTATGATGCCTAGGTTCGTCACCCCTAAGCATTTGCTCAATCCAATTTCAACCAGAGACTTGCAATTGACACTGATGGTTTGGAAGCTAGAGACAGAAATTCTAGCCCCATCCATTATGACTGATTGAAGGTCTTTCAAGTCCATTATATGGTGCAGAAGTATAGAAAGCTCCTGTAGTAAAGGGCCTAGTCAAATTTAGAAATGTTAAACCTATAAAACAGTGAAAAACTGAATAGTTAAGCATTGTACTTACAGAAATACAGTAGCCCGCATTGAGTTGCAGAAGGCCTTTATGTCCTCTTATTATAGAAATTAAGCCAATTACACTGACAGATTTACACCTCGAAACATCAATTGTCTATGACACAGCAGAAAAAACGAACACATTAGTAGTTTAAAATTTGTAATTTATTCCATAGTCCATCATTTATTTGTTGGCCTTACATTCCAGTAACATCTCAGCTTACACGTTATTATGTTAACCGATAAATGCAATTCGGTTACCTTCAATAAAGGGCATCCATTTTCGAGAAACTGCAATCCAACATCATCCACCAATGAGCAACCCACCATAGCCAAAGACTCCAGCTTAGAGAGGGTCGCAATCGAACTGAGGGAATCACTCATCAGCTGTAGCAACAAAGATAAGAAATTTCATCAAAATAATCAACACAAATACCTTCTGCTTAATTGTTAGGGTGGCCAGAATTAATCCAAAAAATTAATAACATTGAAAAAAGGGAAAAAAAAAACTTCGTCTGCTTTGCATATTCTTGATTAACAGTATGTTTGCAAATGTTGTGCTTCACATAATTTAGATAGAATAACATCTAAAGTGTTTGGTAAATTCACAATCTAGCTTGATATGTAACCTTAGCAACTACTAGCCGATTTATACTCCATAATTATGGATTAAAAACCACAGAATATTAATTTCAAACATATCCTAAGTTGCTTCAATCCCTTAATTGCCCAAGTTTAGCAGACTTCATATCTACTTAGATCTTTCTTTCTTTGTTTTCTACTTTCTACACAAAGCCTTCAATTATGGAACTAATAAATTCAACTTAAAACTTCCATTGTCTCCTTATCCATTTTCATTAATTTCTTAGCAGCCAAACATCAGAGAGAGAACATAACGAAAATTAAACCTTAAGATAAGACACATCAAGAAACTTCAAATCCCGGCACTTCTTGCACAAAAGATCAATGCCCAAATCACTTATCTCCATGCACCACTTCAAACTTAACCTCTCCAAGTTCACACATCGAACGACGATCTTCGCCAACCCAACATCAGTCACGTTCAAGCACTTGTCCATCTTCACATCCCTCAACCCTCCCGCGCGCGAGAGCGCCGCCGCCTCCCTGTCCCCGAACCCACAACAGTATGACACGTCAACACTCTCCAGAAACGGACAAGCACGTACCAGCATCTCCAATCCTGAATTTCAGAACCAAAATTTTTACGTCAGTAAATTATTATCAATGATGACACAAAAACAGAATCTTCAAAGTTCAAATATCAAACCTTTATATCTCAATCCAGTTGCACGACTCAGAATGAGGGACTTTAAGCTTCGAGTCCAAATCAACGAATTCTGACTCAGAAGCAACGACACCGTTCCATCATGAACACGTGGACAGACGGAAAGGTCTAAAGTTTTAACATTTGGGTATTTACCGAGGAGATGAAACAAGAACTCGACTCGGAGGATTCGGAGAGTCGACCGAGTCAGCGAGTCAACTCGTAAAAACTCCTTGCAAACAAGTCGCCATGTTTTGCTGTCGCACCCGTCGCCGATTTTTTCACGAACTCGTACGAGTGAATCGTCCGTCAAGACACCGAGCGCCGATAAACTCGGCATTTAATATTCGCTAAAACTAAGATTCTCTTCACTTTTCTCGCAGAATTTGAAGTTATTTTTATCTTTTGAGGAAATAAACGTTTTTAGGTTTCCTTTTTCAGAAGCTCTTGTCGAATTTTTCAAACTTTTTAGGTGGGAACAAACAGGAAGAGAAGGCGGAGGAAGTAGCGAGGAAGATGGGTGGGTTTGAAGAGAATCCGAATTATACTAAAACGGGTTTCCCGGATCGGATTCATTGTACTGAATTATGAATATGACTGGCACTTCGGGCTATTTGGGAATAGAATCGGAGCTTTGCGTTCTGTAGGTAAGGGAAGTTGCAGAGAGAGAAACTGGGAAATGAATGAGCGCACTGATGTTGATCAACAAAACCGAGAGAGAAGAAAGAAGACAAGAGTAATTATTAGGTAAGAAAAGACCATGATTATAAAAATAGTGTTGTGAGAAACGATTGGTGGAGAATAGATATGTCATGTGCGTAATCACGTGCAGTAGTTGTCAATATGACTTCTGTACTGAAGAGAAGTTTTAATTGGTAGATGAATTTATGCAGTGTAAAGTATTTTAACAGCAGAAAAAAATATATACGAGATGGAAGAATCCTAAATTAGATTTAGGCCAACTTTACAATGACTGAATTACCCTTAGTCTAATATTCCGATAATTTCAATTAAATAATTTTATTTAATTAGATTCCTTAACAAATAAACCATATAATGATTTTAAATTCTAATTGTATCTTTATTTTGTTCAATCTTTATTTTTCCATTATTTTTTCACTCAAGATCATATTTAAAATTAAAAAAATATACTAAGATATGCAATACAAATTTCTATCATACTTGTATATTCTTGTGGACATATTTAGCATAGCAAGGTAATAATTTTAAATTTTTTAAATTTTATATTAATTTTTATTATCTAAAATTTATAATAATTCAAAAATTTTATAAATTAATAGGTTATGATAAATTTTATTTTGTTGAAATATATGAAAAATAAGAACATTATTTTATATATACATATACACACACCCCACACCCCTTGGAGGTTAGAGATGCAAATTTTAAGGGCCTTTTGGTAAATGAATACACACGTAATTGTACAATGTCTTACATGGATTTCGAGAGAAAAATGGAATCGTATGGAATACTTTTATACCCTTTGACTAGATTGTGCTCAGGAATGAATGGTTATGATTGAGACAAGTGGCCACTGTGTAAGCGGTGGTACTACAAGTACAAAAGAGATACTGATAATGCACGTACCACAGTTTCCACGAAGCTGATGCGGAGCCGTGCTTACTAAGTTGTACGGTGGTGGGGAAGGGGAACCACGCGTATGACCGTACCAATTTTAAATGCGATTATGGCATCCGATACTGATCCCCTTTTTTTAACAATTTGTTAATTTAGGACATAGGTTTTTCAATTTTATCATAGTAGTCCCAGATTTCTACTCAAATGACTAATATAACGCTTCATGTTATGAATTAAAAGTATTATTATTAGAGCAATTCAGTCATTTTGACAAGAATTGAAGAGAATTACATACATATTTAAGAAAATATAAAAATCAAGGATTTAGTATGTAATTATTCCAATATTTGAAAACAGCCCATTTTATTTTATTTTTTTTTCACCGTGATAATAAAAGAAGGGATCACAACTACGTTGAAGGTATAGAAGAGTTTAGATCAAAAAAGCATGCCACGATTAGTGGTAAGTAATAAATGATTTTTTTTTGTTTGTATTATTATAGAAACTCTTGCACACAGCCACAATCTCTAATATCTTGTATAAAAATAATAATAGCAAACGAATTTCTAAATTTTATAAGAAAGGATATAATTTGTTAATTTTTAACAAATAAGTCCCAAATTAATTGTATGAACATAAGTAATAATAGTATGCTTTGAAAGTGAAATAATAATTAAATATTGATATTCTACTTCCAAATCATTACAGTACAAAAAAACGATGAATTGATTTTGGTTTGGCTGAAGTTACGCTCCATCCAGCAAATAGTAGTTTTCCTCTTTAATTATTTGGCAACTGGGTATTCTTTAAAGTCAACCCCACTACCCTTTTCCTTCAAATGGAGCTTTGATTTGCTGGGAATATTCAGAGTTTCCAATTAATTTAATACCACATGTAAAGTGCACGTGCAGATGCAGAGTCAAGCATAAATTACAGTATTTCAATCGGCAGAAGCATATGCTGCCAGATATCAGAAGGCATTTACATAATTTGCAACTAATGATATCAGAAACAAT
>JAVXUL010000009.1:627845-660868 GCA_035590515.1 Trichilia minutiflora | reverse complement strand
ATGCTAATATGTGTTTAATGCCCTAATTTCTTGCTTGAGAGTTAGTGAGATCAACTGAAGATTAACACTCAGGAGAGATAATCTTAGGTTGGAATTTATTAGCGTAACATAGGTAATTAATGAGTTAGGAGACCATTATTGCCTATAAAGAATAATCAAGAGAGAGATAAATATAACAACTCAAGGTCTTAATTTTCGATAGCAATTTAGAGTTTTTCGTAGTGACAGACGAAAAACATGGATTTAAAATTGTATAAGCTATCAAAATTAGGATTTAGAGTTTTAATCAACTTAACCTTAGGAGAGGTAGTTGGTTGCATTACGAATCTTGTCTTATAAACCTAAAAATAGTTAAATAATGAACTATGATATTTTGATTGCTTAATTGGTCCGTTACTTTTTTCATTAGTTTATTTGTATTATACTTTGCTTAATGCTTCAAGTTCACTGACCGTGGATTAGATGATTTTGAATTTAGGATGAGGCACTCGGGAGAGGTTGTCCTAGATTAGACCGTGTATAATACAACCTAGGGCGTTGATGAGCTGGGGGCTATAATCCCTTTGATGACTATTAGAGAGAATTCAAGAACTTAATGTATTCCTAATTCTTAGATTTGGATAGGGATATCAAATTTGGGTTTTAGGAATAGATTTGACTTGACTTGACTTGACTTCGGGAGGAGTAGTCAAATAATTTAGTATTCTTGTCTTATAAACCTAGAATTGAGTAAATGACGAATTGGTATGAGAAACATAGTTGAGTGCTACGTGAAATCAATTCTCTATAACATTGATATTTTGGGTTTTCCAATTATTTGTGATTGTGCTCTATGTATATAATGTATCATATGAATTGTAATTAGCTTAGTTTAATTTAATTCGTTATTTTAATTGTTATTTGAATAAAATTAGTATTAACTCACATCTAATATTTAACATAAGTTAAATCAATTACTTGCGGATACGACAACCCTATACTTATTTTTTCGATACTAAAAATTGACATCGTACACTTGCAGTCGATTTTCACATGAACATTGTGGAGTGAACATTTCACAACCAACCATTTGGCTCACTTGAACATTATACTGATTATCAATTGCTTGAAGAAGCTTTCTACCAGGTACAGACTAAAGAAATTTTTTATCCCGTCTTGACATTTTCAATGGTAAATGACCATTTGTACCAATTTTCATATCAGAAAATACGTGTTTTCTTTCCGTTAAACCATCTAGCTTGCTTAGTTTCAGAAAACCAACCATTAATAAGAAGCGCAAGGGAGACTATAAAATTTAGCTCCATTCAAGAAAGGATCTAAAGCATACAAAATACTTGAAGCTGACGCAATTTCCTTAAGACCATCCACACAAGTTTGCTGGTTTTTTAAAACAGCACTAAGCAAAACTTGAAAATCATCAGCATGCAAACTGTGCAAAACGTTTGTAGAACTGATAGTTTTCAAAGCATATGATAAGAAATCTATGTTCCTTCCAGCTAAGCGGCAGCAATCCTCGAGTGCTCAAATGGAGGTTAAGTATGAAGTTGAAGGATTCAAATAATGATAGAAATTTTTCTGCTTCTGATAAGAATTTCTGGACAGAAATTCGGCCATAGTCATGAATTGTGCTGGGCTTATCGTGGGGTAAATTGGTCTTGCAGAATCCGATTAAGGAGTGAGTTTGCAAATAGTATCCATGATAGGCAAGACGAAGCTTGTAACCAAGCCACCAAGATGATATGCAGAGTTGATTGCCTGTAACCCATGAATATGAAACAGAACTTGCATGAAATATGAATTATGGGAAATTAGCTTGGCCTATATAAATGAAAATTTACTACTACAATATACATTCATTTCCTGTATTTTAAAGTCACCGCCATGGATGAGCATATGAATACATCCGGAGATATAAACAAGAAGCAGGATTTCAGAATTTATTAAAGAATTCTTTTGACTAATATTATAATTGAGATATCTCATCTTGGGAAGGTTGTGAAGAAGTTAAGGATATTGAGGACTAGAATTCTACAAGACGTGCCCCGCAATAATTGAAAATTACTAATGAAGTTTAGCAATTAACATTCATATGTATCGCATCAAATACTCAAGACATAACTCACAAGTATTCCATCCCATATTACACTTTTTGAGTTTGTAGCTTGGACAGCTCTTATTTTAACAATTAAACCATACCATTGACGTCTTGTAGTCAACACAAAACGCACCAGTTGGGCCCTTTTGCCGTGTGTTTGGCAGGTGCAATCTAATATTTACGGATTTTGGACAGCTTAACTACTCAAAGTGTTTATGTGTTTGTGGAATCCAAGTCCAATTTCAGGAAAATCTTATATATAGCTGTATATATATCCTAGTCAGTGCCTCTGTGTTGGTTATATATGAAATTCAACTTAGCAAATCTGTATCCGAGGATGTAAGAGCCTGGAACAAAACACATTTGAATAAAAGAAATCATTATCTTGTTCAAATTTCAAACACAAGGAGTGAATTTTTAATGTGAGATTGAAACCTTTTCCATTAAACATGAAATCTAACAGGTTAAATTTAAAACATATTTCATTACGCTTATAATTTTAGAAATTTTTCCATCAGCTACTACGGACTTGATCCCTTGCTCTCTACGTTAGATATTGCATTCTGTGTAGATCTTGTAGTACAACTCCATTAACATAGAATTATGCGATAATAAAGCATCAATGTTTAAATTGTAAGAACAGAGTATATAGTCCAAAATAAGAATATTAAAAAATATACAAATAAATATGATGAATCTAATAATCAAATCACACACATCAATAAATGATTCAAATCAGATGGCATAACGGTTAAAATTTTAAATAGATACATATAAACGAATCTTCAGCGTTGACAAATGATCACTATGATCACTTAATTGTCCAAGCCTGCTGTGAATTTGATACCAGTTGCCGGCAACCAAGACATTCCGTCAATGAACCGCCGTGGTGTAAAGAAGTTAGCTGTGGAAGCATCCCTGATGATGTGGTAACCAGGCCATTTGACTCTCTCGGAAAGAGATGCACCAGGACCGTAATTCCGGTACTCGCCATACCACAATGTGCCCAAAGCAAAGTTGCCGTACCATTCAAGCCAGCCTCTAGGCTGGACCAAACCACTCATGTAAGTGTTCATAAAAACTGTTCTGGAATATTGTTTCCAGGGCCTGCCTAAATAGGTTGGTTGAGAAGCCAAAACATAGCTATCTTGTATTGAAAATCCAGTGCTCTGACTTGGGTTTTTCCTGCCTTGTGCTGTGATTGTCACCTTCTGTAGAGGTAATGGAACTCGAGTGTAAATTTTGCAGTTCTGGAGAACAGCAGCACCGTTGCCAAAAATGAAGTCAATTGTGCCATAAACGTTGCATTCGCGGTAGAATTGCCGCAGAGAGTGAGCATAAAGCGTGTCTTGGTGGCCTTCCATGCTGCACCGATAGAAAGCAGATTGATCTGAATCAACTCGTAGAGCCACTGCTTGATGCTTCTGCGGTCCGGCTGTGTTGCGAAATGTCATGTCTCTTGCTATAAATCCCTTGCCGGAAACAGCTACAAGCATGGCAATTAGTAAGAAAAGGTTCAAGAAATATAAAAATGCATGCAAGGATTGTTGTCAAGTGTTTACCAACTGTTGCAGTGCGAAATGTAGTCCATCCTTGCATGAAATTCCGATTTCCTGTCACCACGGTGGCTCCAATGCCGTCTCCTACAAGCATGATATTGATTTTCTTCTTCTTCATATCTATGTTCTCCCTGTAAACTCCTTTCTTCACATATATGATATGCCTCCTGCTGCTATAACTTGGAGCTGCATAAATTGCTTCTGATATTGTTCGATAATGACCACTCCCATCTAACGCCACAACAGCATCTACATGCATATGAGTTGGTTTCATACCCAGAATCTCTTTATCACCATCAGTCATCCATTTTGGAAACTTAGAGCTCTCATTTTGTGCAGTATTGTTCCGTGGTGTCCTGAAAGGTAAGCTATGTAACTGAGTATACATACCTAACACATTGGTGATGAGTTGTGTAACTTGTTGCAGACTTCCCTTGACGAAATGCTCCAGGCGCCGGTCTGTGCCTTCAAAACCTTCAAGGCAAGTATCTTGGTTACTCAATGCAGCACTTAACCAAGCTTTGAGGTTTCCTTCATAGTGCACATTCTTGTCACCAGCTCTTATCCTTTTCATTTCGTTTAAAGACCAGGCCAATTCGGAGACAGAGAAATCCAAGAGTTCCTTGCAGTCTTCAATGGCCAACTGTTCGCGATAACTAATTGACAAAGTATTGAACTTTGTCATCGATTCTATGGCTTGTCTTGCTTCATTGAGAGAAACCCTGAGTGCTGCTTTCAGAATTGAATTTGGAGTTGCAGGGCCCTGGTTTTCAAGTGCCAACTGCAAGTTTGAATGGCATAAATCCTGGTTTTCAATACTGGTACAAGCTAGTGTTATCAGGTTTTGAGTGGGTAAATTTTGTATATTATCCGAAGTTGCATTGGACAAAGCTTGGAAAGAAGGTAAAAGGATTAGAATTAGAAAAAAATTAGCCAGGGCCATGTTGGGTATGATTGGAAGGAAAGAAGGCTGTGAAAATTTTCAAACAACGCAGAAGAAATTTTAAATGTGACGAAAAGCATAGAAGGCTTGTTTCCAAAGAAATGCGTTGCTTTTTGAGGCATAAATTCACTTGCTTTACTGTTTTTCGTTCCAAAGTAAAGATCAAGTTATGCCTTCTTTACAGTTCTTGGTTTAATATTCCGTTCACTCTTGGGCTCATTGGCCAAGTCGGCTGCTGCTCTTGGTTTACAGGGTATTTCCTAGTTCTAAGCACGAGGTAAGTAAATAGATTAAATAACCACAATTACATATTAAAATATTAATCATGATTCTAAACTTGAAGGACCAAAAGTCCAGCAATAAGCGAATGTGAATCTTGAGTTCTCACCAGATTAACCCACAATAGAAGCAAAAGAAAATGGTATCTTTCTTGTAAAATAACCATACGAACGTCACCTTCATCATAGACAAACTTTATTGTATCACTGGAAAAAGGTAAATTACAAGCCCAAACACGATTTCAGAATCCGTACTTCCTGGATAGATCATAAAATAAGTAACCTTAGGAAGTCAAGATGCTCACAGATGTCATACAAAAAAAACTAGGAACTGTTCTCTCTTACGTTGGCAGAAATAAACAGTATAGTAACTAATCCTGAAAAGTGAAACGTCTGCCAAGAAGGGATAAAGGATCTCAGTTTGCACAACTGATTAAAAAATTATCAGTCCCATCTAATCTTGCAACCTGCAGTATGCAGGGTTTCTAGGATTTCCGAAGAAAGCAAGAACCTAAGATGAGCAAGTAACTTGATCTTCTTGATCCGGATACAACAAGTCCTGAGTGCAAGATCAAAACCTTCCCTTGTGCAATTGGTGAGGTGCACAAGCTTAGCATCTTGAAGCCGTGTCAAATTCCCCATCACCATGCACAAGGCCATGTCTGAGAGAGCACAATAGCTCAAGTTTATCTGCGACCATTAGTATAGCTCAGCATTTCAGTATAAAATCAAGGACTTTAATAATCAATATTAAATTAAACATTGTGTGATAATAGGTTTCTGGAAAACCAACAACTCCAGTTTAAAATTAGGATACCATACCTGTCGCAAGTTCCGGGAATAGTAGGCTAGTGCCAAGAAACCCAAATCATCAATTTTATCACAATGCTTCAAATCCAAGTCCGCCAGTCTCTTACAACCAGCTGCCAGTGTTGTCAAACCTACACTTGTGATTTTCATTAGACCCCGTAATTCCAGGTCAGTGAGTTCCCCCAAAGAGCCTATATGCTCCATCCCTCTATCGGTAATGTTAACACAATATGACAAGTTAAGTTTCTTCAATTTCTTGCAGCCATTAGATAAAGCAGCTAAGCCATCATCTCCAATACCTGTACATCTGTAACCCAAAGTAGACAAACAAATAAACCAACCTTCGAGATGAAGCACAGGATGTTATCATATTGAACTTCGGGCTTAAATTACTTGTACAAATCCAGCTCATGAATTTTTGAACAATTAGAAGCAATACAGGACAGTCCTTTGTCTGATATATTTGCACAAAGTCCTAATTTCAAGCATAAAAGTTGTGAACATCTAGACAGATGCTCTAATCCTGCAGGCAAGATAACCATTTTGTTATATGCACAGCAATCATAATAAACATAGTTATTCGAAGAACATTTGATAATAAAGCCACTTAAAGTTATTCACATATTTAAAAATTACCAGTGTCATTGATGCCAGAACAATCTGTAAGATCAATCTCCTCGAGTAGTAAGCAAAACGATCCAAGCTGATAAAGACCACTCTCAGTAATCATATTGCAAGACTCTATCTTTAGGCATAAAAGACTTCTACAAGAGTCAGCTATAGCAGAAAGTGCAGCATCGGTAATAGAATGGCAACATGTTAGGTCAATGATTTTCAAGTTAACACAGCCAGAGACGAGCTGTATAATGCCTAGGTTGGTTACCCCCAAGCATTTGCCCAATCCAATTTCAACCAAAGACTTGCATTTGACACTGATGGTTTGGAAGCTAGAGACAGAAATTCGAGTCCCATCCATTATGACTGATTGAAGGTCCTTCAAGTCCATTATGTGGTGCAGAAGTGTAGTGGAAAGCTCCTGTAGTAAAGTGCCCAGTCAAATTTAGAAAAGTTAAACATATAAAACAGGAGAAAAAATGAATAGTTAAGCACTGCACTTACAGAAATACAGTGACCTGCATTGAGTTGCAGAAGGCCTTTATGTCCTCTTATTATAGAAATTAAGCCAATTACACTGATAGATTTGCACCTCGAAACATCAATTGTCTATGGCACATAGGAAAAATATACACATTAGTATTTTAAAATTTGTAATTTATTCCAAAGAGAGCATCAATTATTTGTAGGTCTTGCATCCCAGTAACATCTCAGCTTGCATATTATTATGTTACCCAATAAATGCAATCAGGTTACCTTCAATAAAGGACATCCATTTTCAAGAAAATGCAATCCAACATCATCTACCAATGAGCAATCCACCATAACCAAAGACTCCAGCTTAGGCAGAGTCGCAATTGAACAGAGGGAATCACTCGTCAGCTGTACCAACAAAGATTAGAAATTTCATCAAAATAATCAACACAAGTTCCTTCTGCTTAATTGTTAAGGCAGCCAGAATTAATCCAAAATAATAATAATAACATTAAAAAATGAGAAAAAAAACGTTCATCTACTTTGCATATTCTTGATTAACAGTATGTTTACAAGTGTTATGCTATACATAATTTTGATAGAACAACATCTAAAGTGTTTGATAAATTCACAAGCTAGCTTGATTCGTAACCTTTAACAACTACTAAGCAATTTATACGCGATAATTATGGTATCCATTTATGAATTAAAAGCCACATCATATTGGTATTAAACATATCCTAGGTTGCTTTAATCTCTTAATTGCTCAACTTCAGCAGACTTCATATCTCCTTAGCTCTTCCTTCTTTCTTTGTTTTCTACTTTCTACACAATGCCTTCAATTATGGAACCATAAATTTCAACTTAAAACTTCCGTTTGTCTCCTTATCCATTTTCATTCATTTGTTAGCAACCAAACATCAGAGACGAAACATAATGAAAATTCTAAGACAATTAACTGCGAACCTTGAGATAAGACACATCAAGAAACTTCAAATCCCGGCACTTCTTGCACAAAAGATCAATGCCCAAATCACTTATTTCCATGCACCACTTCAAACTTAACCTCTCCAAGTTCACACATCGAACGGCGATCTTCGCCAACCCAACATCTGTTACGTTCAAGCACTTGTCCATCTTCACATCCCTCAGCCCACCTGTGCGTGAAAGCGCCGCTACCTCCCTGTCCCCGAAACCACAACAATGGGACACGTCAACACCCTCCAGAAACGGACATGCACGTACCAGCATCTCTAATCCTGAAAATTTCAGAAACAAAATTTTTACCTCAGTAAATTATTATTAATGATGACATAAAAATAGAATCTTCAAAGTTCAAATATAAAACCTTTATATCCCAATCCAGTTGCACGACTCAGAATGAGAGACTTTAAGCTCCGAGTCCAACTCAACGAGTTCTGACTCAACAGCAACGACACCGTTCCATCGTGAACACGTGGACAGACGGAAAGGTCTAAAGTTTGAACATTTGGGTATTTACCGAGGAGATGAAACAAGAACTCGACTCGGAGGACTCGGAGAGTCGACCGTGTCAGCGAGTCAATTCGCAAAAACTCCTTACAAACAAGTCGCCATGTTTTGCTGTCGCACCCGTCGCCGATTTTCTCACGAACTCGTACGAGTAAATCATCCGTCAAGACATCGAGTGCCGATAAACTCCGCATTTAAAATTAGCTAAAACTAAGATTCTCTTCACTTTTCTCGCAGAGTTTGAAGTTGTTTTTATCTTTTGAGGAAATTAACGTTTTTAGGTCTCCTTTCGCGTAGAAATTAAGGATTTTATCGAAGTTTTCAAGCTTTTTAAGTGGGAACAAACAGGAAGAGAAGGCGGAGGGAGTAGCGAGGAAGATGGGTGGGTTTGAACAGAATACGAATTATACTAAAACGGGTTTCTCGGATCGGATTCATTGTCTTGACTATGACCGATATTTGGGGTTATTTGGGAATAGAATCGGAGCTTTGCGTTTTGCAGGTAAGGGAAATTGCAGAGAGTGAAACTGGGAAATGTACATGTACTGAGCACACAGATTTTAATCGACAAAACTGAGAGAGAAGAAGAATAAGAGTAATAATTAGGTAGAAAGCGGACCATGATTATATAAATGTTGTGTGAGAAATAATTGGTCGAGAGTAGATATGTCATGTGCGTAATACATGTAGAAGTTGTCAATTTGTCTTTTGTAATGAAGAGAAGGTTTCACTGGTTAACGTACCTGTACGGTGTAAAGAATTTTAACAGCAGATAAAAAATCAAAGAGATGGAAAAATCCAAAATTAGAATTAGGCCAAATTTGCAATGACTGAATTGCCCTTAGTCTAATAATACTCTTAATAATTCTCAACATTATTGAAAATTCAATTAAATAATTTTATTTAATCAGATTCATTAACAAATAAATTATATAAGGATTTTAAGTTCTAATTTTATCTTTATTTTGTTCACTCTTTATTATTCCGTTATTTTTCACACAAGATCTTATCAATTATGCATATTTAAAATTACAAAAATCATATGCAGTATAAATGTCTAACATAATTAGGCCATATTTTTATAATTATTAAAATTTATATTAATTTTTGTAAACTAGATTTAGAAAAATCCAAAAAAAAATTTGCATGAATGAGTTATGATACATTTGATTTTTGTTTAAAGCTATGAAAAATAAGAGTATATACCTCGAGGCTATATATGCAAGTTTAAGGGCCTTTTAGTAAATGAATTCACACATAACGTAACAATGTCTTGCATGCAATTGCTGTGCAAAATGGAATCGTTTGGAATAGATTTTTTACCGTTTGATTAGATTGCGGTCAAGGAGTGAATGGTTATGATTTTAAACACGTGGGGTTGCGGTACTAAAAGTACAAAAAAGATACTGATGATGTACGTACCACAATTTCCGCCAAGTTGATGCGGAGCCGTGCTTACACAGTTGTACGGTAGTCGGGACCCACTCGATGACCATGCCTGCTCTATTATCTTTTGAATTTTGAAAGATTTATTACCATCCACCTCCCTTTTCGGTTTAATAATAAAAATATAAAAATAATTATTTATCTTTTAAATATTATTTATAATAATAATAATAATAAATTAACTACATATTCCATAATTAAAACTAAATAATTAAAAAAATTCATACATTCATTACTAATAATTTTAAAAAATAATCATCATAAATATTACTAAATTATAATTACTGCTCTTGTCTAATAAATACATAAAATTAAAAAATTAAAAAAATATATTAAATATTTAATTAATTTTTATTTATATTAAATTATCCTTATAAATAATAAATAAATCAAATTATATTATTATATATAAGAATATAAAGATAGTTATAAATTGTATTTGTGGGAAGTGATGATAACCAATTCTTAATGAAATGATAACAATTTGTTAATTGTGGACATGGCTTTTTCAATTTATCATATAAATCCCTTGGTTTTTTTACTGAAATGACTAATATACCCTTTCATGTTATGAGCCAATAAAATTACTATTAGGGCAATTCAGTCAATTTTGAATAGAATTTAGAAGAATTCCATACATATTTAAGAAACTATAAAAATTAGGAACATTTATGATTGTATCTAATCATTTCAATTTAGGCCCATTTTCTTTTCTTCTCTTTTTTGGGCTTGATAATGAAATTGTTGGTGCCACAACGAGCCCACCAGAAAATAAATGATTAGATCAATCAAAGCATGCCACAATTAGTAATATCAAATGAATCTTTTTGCTTCAAATTTTGTATCATTATATAAAACTCTTGCCCACAATCATTAATATCATGAATAAATTAATAAATAAAAATAGCATCCAAATGTCTAAATTTTATAGTTTTACTTAGAAAGAATAGATTTCGTTAATTTTTAACAAATAAGTCCAAGATTAATAATATGAACATAACTAATAATAGTGTGCTGTTTGAAAGTGAAATCAAAATTAAATATTGATACTCTACTTCCAGATGATTAGATATTAAAAAAATATGATCAAATGATTTTGGTTGGGCCGAAGTTATGTGTTGGGTGTAAAAGTCAAACTATTATTTTGATCAATTCTTATCAATCCTATAATCGCATCACTTAGCATTTAAAAGGCGATGTAATGCCCTTTTTTTTTTTTTAAATATCCTAAAATCCATTTAGGTGTATATACATAACATTATATTATTCATCATATATGCATAGTATTTGAAAATTTTAAATTTTGTGATTTTGTATTAAATCTTTTATTCAAACAAGTTGTATATAGTATAGAATTTGACTAATAATTAAGTTATGGACTTGAATTTTGTTGTATCAATGTTTGTGAGAAAAAAAAAAAGAGAGTAAATTGGAGTAGAAGCAGAAGTTGAAAATTAGGCTTAAATAAACTTTAAGTTATAAATTGAATATTTAATCCAATTGTTTTGTTAAGTCCAATGGTTTGGTTTATTTAGGTTTGTGAATTATATTTTAGGGTTCAAAATAGAAATTAAGCCCATAAACTTTGTTTAGGCTCAATTATAGAATTCAGCCCATTTTTTTTTTTAATTCTAGTTATTCATTTAATTTTTAATTTTTAATATTGACCCTCTATTTATCGTAAGTATTGGTTTAATTGTGGTTATGTATTTGGTTTAAATGTTGACTAATTAGCAAGAATTAGTGTAAATTGCAAAATTAGAAAAAATGGTGACCCTTAATTAGCAAGAATTAATCTCAACGATCCATCATTTTAACTTGTTAAGAAATTAGAAAAAATGATTATTTTCCCAATTGAAACCACCAAAATCTTGAGAGAAAGGGAGAGAGTGGAACGGCTAAATAAGAGAAGAAAGAAAGAAAAAGATAGGAAGAAAGAAAGAAAAAGGAAGAAAATTGCAAGTTTTATTTTGTTTTTGTTTTTTTATTTCTATTGTGTTGTTATTAATTTAGCTATAGTATCCTAAGAATTTAAATTTTTAAATGTTAGGTTTTAGTTAGGAGATTAGTATATGGATGGATTTAATGTAGCATATGATGAATTAAACTATTGGTAATAATTTATAAGTTGTGTAATAATTGGAGGAGTGATTTGGTGTATATGGAAGATTAAAATTTGATTGATATGGTGATGGAATTTGTATGTGGAAAGATAGAATGAATATTCTTATTTAAGTATGGATGATGGTATGTGAAATTATGTAGAATATTTGAAATATAGAAATAAAATTAAAATTTTGATAGATAAGTAATAATTGTTAAAATTTAGTTTATGGAAATAAATTTTAAAAAAAGTGTATATTTGGCCTAAATAAATTATGTATTCATTTTATATTTTTTTAGAGATGCATTAGATAATTATTACTTGATAATGGTATGAAAATGTTAATTTTAGTGTTTAAAAATAAAATAAATTCAATTATAATGTTGATGTTAGCATTTATGAATGTAAATAAAATATATGCTTATGATAAGAAGAGAAACCGGAGGATAGAGTAAATTCCAAAATTTAGAAACTTATAAAAAGTCAAGTGCATAAAACAATTCACATGAAGGATTGTTAAGCTAAAATTATATAAAAATATTTGTAAGTCAAGATAAAACAAATATCTCTTAATTTAAGTTAACATATATTTTAAAATTAAGCTAAGATTTCAAAACTTTTAATTTGACAAAGATAAGATACAAAATCTTAAATCTTCTACAATCTATACCACCAAGCACCAAGAAGCAAGATGGTTAAATAGGAAGAGAGATGATTTCTTTTTTTTCTTCTTAATTTTGAATGCTTATCCTTTTTAAAAATAAAAAATGATATGTGTATATATTTTTTCTTGATTTTGTAATCAATTAATTTAATATTTATCTAATAAATATTAATTATTTAATAATTAAATATAATATTTATTCAAAATAATAATTACTTAACTATTAAACAAAATATAGAATAAATATTATCCAAAGGTCTTTTTATAAATTGCAACTTTTAAAAAAACTATCCAAATTAAATTCTTTAATTTAGATTTTAAAATTCTATTTTTCAAATTCTTTATAAACTATATTATCAATAAATCATATAACTTACATTAAACTATATGAAATATATATATATATATACACACACACAAATTATTTGACACTTTAACAAACAATATATAACACTTATATATATATAGGTCCTATACTATTTCAAAAGATACAAGCCTTAAATAGATAATATTTTCTCTTTCTTAAACCTTCTTCTGTTCATAAAATTATTAATAGTGAATTTAAATTGAATTATTTTTTAAAGTTATCTAGAAGTTCAACACCTATGATAATATCTGACAATATATTATAATCCTTAAGTCATAATAAAAAAATATTTCATCGAACTCACTTAAGATTATATATATTATATAAGTAATATCTTTGTGTTATCCAATAATAATCAAATAAAAGTTTATAAAATATCAAAAATTATAAACTCAATATATTTATATATTATTAATCAATACATCCTGTATTCGTAATCACACTCTTTTATATTATATTTAATTGACTATAATCAAATATTTATATTTTTAGACATTTATCAATATTTGTCTAGGAATTCAAATTTAAATGGAGTTACAAAGTACTTTCAATCCTACAGGTCGAATCAATTGGTCAGTATATCCAATCTTAACCATTATTTGTCTTTACATGTAAACAATATATGATTAAACTGATTTTAACATATAAGATATAATTAGTCTCATATTTATATATTATATAAATCATATGTATTCACATCAGATCCGATCATAATATCTCAAGTCAAGGGATTATATTACATATTAATACAATTATATAATAAATTATTGATTATATATATTAACATATAATTTATCATTATTTAATTATATTTAAAAAATAATTCTTTAATTATTAATTTATACTAATATCTTAATAACGTAATTATTATCATTATTTATAATAATATCATGAATGATATTTATTGAAAACATTCAATATACTTACTATACGATATTATTACTTATTTAATATTTGCTTTTAAGAAACAATTTTAATAATATTATTTAATAATTAAATAAATTATTTGAATAATTTATATACATACTCTATTTAGACACATAACAATATAAATTAAATAATTTATATATATATATATATATAACTTTTTTTTTATTAATAATATATAATTATAAGACAAAATATCTCTTAATCCAACATCACTAATAATTTTTAGAGTATATACTAAAGAATATAGTAACATTATATTCATGTAATAATTCCTCTCTTGTACAACCTATCGCCGCCTTCTGCCGTGGAATAGTTTAAAGCCGCCGGTTGGTTAGCAATGTAGTCTCTTGTTCCTCTTGCCATTACTGCTTTAGCATTCCAGTACCAAGGTTGAGTGTATGGCAAAGTAATGGAGGAAGAGGAGGAGGAGGGAGGAAGTATAACAGAACCCCAATCTCGAAGACCGAGTTTTGTTTCCTTCAATCTTCTTCTGATCAACAAACTTCCCACATCTTCCTTCCTCATTTCGGATACACTTCTAAGTATTGAGATACATAAAAGAAGTACCAAAACTGCATCTTCTTCGGGAGATAGTTCTACTACTAATAACTTCCAATTTAATAGAGCTGTCACTTTTCCTGTCGGATTCTCATCTGTGAACCGGATGAGTGTCACAAAACCCTCATCTTCTTCCCCTTCCTCTTCTGCCTCGCTTTCTTCTTCGTATTCTTCTTTGTTATGCTTTCCTTGGTCTTTACTTTCTAAACTGATTTTCCTCCCTCGATACTGCATTTTCCGCCCTCTGGACAATATCAACTGCAAATATACAATGCTTACCAGTTAAATTCAATGTTGCAACAAAACATCTGTTTCTCAGAGGAAATAAGAATCTCAATGTTACCAACGAATCAGAAGATGTTTGATTTTTCAGCATAAATTTCAAGCCTGGTGATAATGATGAAGATTCCCAACTTATCATTAATTCATCTCCTGTTGAGAATTGCCACACAGCTTGACATTCTTCCGTAGGTTCTTTTGGTGTTGCGGTTCCTACCACTTTCTCTGTACTAGATGGCAAAAACAAAACAAAAAATAAATAAATAAATTTTGATTTTGTGGAGCAGCACAGTAAACCTATGAACACCCAAATGAAATTTATATATTAAAAAAAAGAAAAGAAAAAGCTAACCCAGTAGGAAATTATATACTACTCATTCCTCTATGCTTCCACAGAAAACCTCTGATGGTGTTCTCTCACATTTGTCATCATGAGAAGAATCACCATGCATTTCCAGAAGAAGATTATAACAGTTTTGCCAAGGAAAAATGTTCATAATCTTCAAGTTTAGCTACATAACAGGGAGACAGAATCTTTAGAACTATTCCTTTCAAAGATTCTCTTAGAAAACAATTAATAAACGAAATCCATTCACAATGTGGTTGACCTCTTCTCTTACTAATGTGATCTGAGCTCACTATGGAGCACAGCAATCAAAATATTGTTTGATAACACGTAAGAACATAATGTTTAAACAACATACCAGGAGCTCTACCAATGGAACCGGCAACATAGGACCAAGTGCCTTCACGTATCTCAATAATCCTATCCTCCCATTTCACTACTGAAGGATTTTCTGCACCTCTTCTCCAAATCCCTCCTCCCACTCTGTAATTTATTTTTGTGGAGTTAGTAATGAAGATATAACACAATTCACATATCAAAGTAGTCGACATTGTCTTTTTCATGGAGTATAAGTGATTGAGTATAGGACAAGTTTACCTTATGCGAACAATAAAACATTCTCTTCCAGCATGATCAAGAACAGTACGAGACAACCACCGGCCTTCCTGAGGTCGATACCTGTTTAACCTCAGAATTACGTCTGATATCATGGCTCCTGAATCATCTGTGACTCTGTCAGGCACACATTTCAGCAAGTATGGGGCTTGAACTGGAGGTGTTATGGAAGTAACAACCCTGACTTGGTCGATTTCTCTTTCCATTGTAAGTGAGGGCGCTCTCAATAAGTTATTCCAATTAAATTCTACGGTGCCTTGCAGTGTGCTTCCTTTGAAGCAGGTGCCACCATGATGACGAAGCTCAAGCATTAAGCCTCTGGTTCCAAACTCACAGTAGAGATGCCAAGCTTTTTGCCACGAATTATGGGAGAAATTGGAGATTGGTTTATAAAGCTTGAGCTCCCTGTGACACCTTACCATCCGAAGACGTAGGAAATCACATTTTACACCCTGTTGCATTACCTTCATCCCAGATTTGAACTTCAGAAATATACAGACCTGCCATGCAAAACCAAAATCAAAATTCTCACCAACTTGTTAGAGACCAACCAAGGTCTAATTTCTTTGTGCAGATTGTGTGAGCTATTGACAGCATTGCAGTATAGAAGATGTATAAAAAATCAAACCTAATGTAAAACTAGCTAGTATTCGGAGTCAAATGTAATTTTTTTTTAAGCTATTAATGAAGAAAGCTTCATCAGAATTTCTGATGGAACGTTCTTCCCTTTTGCAGTTTGTCCTTCATAACTTGATCAAGTTTGTCTCTACTCATTGGTCTCACTTGGAGTAAAAAGAAAAGGTTGAAATATTCATGACAATTATGACTATAATCCAATGGAAGAAATCATCAAATTGAATTACTTTCTCCTTGCTTTAAATATTTCCTAATATCATAAGATTAAGCTTCTAAAGTTTAGACCAGAAGACTAAAATTAGTCAAGTTCAATAAATTTGCTATAAACTATGCAAGGAATGTAGTCGTTTCCATAACCTAACATTGAAATAGTGTTCACTACTAAAATATCATAGCCCCTTACTAGTACCAATTTATCAAGTCTCACAAAATAGAAAAGGTTAACAAGACAAGAAATGGTAAAAGCTCTGGCCACAACGAAAGTGGAACTTATTTAATTGTAAATTAAAAATGTCTTCAAGTGCTATGAAGAGTTTTTGGAGTTCATAGGATAAAACCTAAGTTTATAAAGCAGTGGCCCCAACAATTCATTCCATAATTAAAAACGAAAAGAACTATATACACGTGCATTTAAACAACAGAAAGAAGATTTGATTAACCTCAACTAGAAACCTTGGCAACATGGACCTGTATTTTCTGTTTACGTCTGTATCTGAGACATTCCAGCAAACTGGTGGCCTGACAGCAGCAACCCCATCCAATTCCAAGGTTAACCCACCTCCAGCTTTCTCATATGGTTGATCAAAAGTTTTCTCCCACAATTTTCTAGTTTCTTCTACCTCGTTTGCCATCACATTACCACCCCCACACACCACTTTCCCTGTATCATCCCACATGTCCTTCAAGTCCTCTGCATACACAGTGGGGTAGCTCTGGTTGATTCATTAGAAAGTTAGAACCAAAATGTGGAATAGAAAATTTTATAATATTTATAGATCACAGACAGTAACAAAGTACTCCTTATTTCCAAAGATGTCGACATTTTTAAAATCCGTGTTTGGTGCAAATTAGCATCGTTTTGATGCAAAACATTTTGTATAGCTCAAACCAGTTCTAAATTTGCACCAAATACACATTATATAAAGTGTTGACGTCACTCTTGATAATATCGAGTAGCAAATCAAGGGATTTAAATAGAGTCATCAATATTTTTGTTTTCGTTATGGTCAGCTAGAGATATACCAACAAGAAAATCCAACTAATCTCAGTATAACCCGTAGTTTAAGAGGAATAACGTATATATGCTTTCAGATACAAGAAAAATAGAGTAAGAAGAAAACCAAGCTATTGAACGAGAATGAAAAAAGGACAAAAGAGAGTGTTTATCACCCCACAAACTACAAATAGAGCTATCTGAAAGGATAAAATGCCGTATGCACAGAGATTAAGAGTAAAGAATTGAAAGCCAAACTCAGAAAATAAACAGAGAATTTAACCATCAGAAAAAGAACAAACTCTATAATCAAAAATGAAAAGACAAAGCAAACTTCAAAAAAATGCAAGGTTGAGTTAGGTGAAGAAAACCAACCAGATGGGTCAACCACATTAGCTGAATATCAGAAGCAGGCACAAAAAGAGAACGCCCATCGGAAAACTTCTGTAACATGAACAAAAATCCTTTATACCGTTGTCTGGCTGCTATCAAATACATAAGTTCAGACATGTATGGCTCTGAAAATTTCGAGTACAACAATCTCCGCTTCTTCACTTCATTCAGTATGTCTTCATTCGTAACATAAATTTGATCGTGAGTATCTGAATCCACTTCATTCTGAAAAGGCTCATATGGGTATCTCTGAATCCATTTTTCTTGGCATCTCATTAAGGCATACTCCTCATTTTCTTCATCAAAAATTGCCGGCTTTCCAATGAGTTTTGAGAACCTTGATAGACAGAATTGCCTGTAACTGACCTGAGATACAAAGTTGTCAACTTCTACATTGTACAGTATAATCTCACTAAAAGACATGAAAATTGTGTTTGGTTGCTAAGAAAATGGAACTGAAGGGTTTTTAATAGTTAACAAAAATGAAAAGGTTAAATGGTAAATAGTTGCCAAATTATGTACTGGTGTGATCTGTAAGTACTATAACCAAAAAGTTAATCTTCTATCTTATTTTCTCTTCCCTTTCCCAGCAACCAAACGGAAAGTTGACAATAGTAGCAAAATTAATTTACTAGCTAGTTTACCGGATTCAAAGTGTGACAAAACCAAACCCACTCAACATCAACAGGAGGAAGAACCATAGATGGTGTTGTCCCCACCGTCAGATCAGAAATCAACGGCATCCACAACTTCTCATACCTGCAAGTCAATCAAAAAGAAAAAAAAAAAGGAAACTTCATCTTTTCTACTCAACATTGACAAATGATTCTCCATTTCCAGTGAAAACCGAACTTAATTTTCACCTTCTAATTGCTTCAATCAGTGTTGGTTTCTCGTGTAACCACTGAGCCTCGTTCACAGTCCTCAAAAACCCAATATTTTTTCTAGTAGCCGATACAAGATCAACGCTGATTCTTATGGTTTCAATTTCGGATATCTCGCTAAGAGTTCTTGTCGTTACCTTGCTAGAAATCTCGTTGGCAGCGGACATCGTTGAAGACAGAGAGAGAAGTGTGTGTTTTTATCAACGGTGGATTAATTATGATGTCTCTGAACAATTATATTTGTTGAATACAAAGAAAATAATATTTATATACGAGGAAGAAATAGTCTTCTGTTATCTTCTGTTCTGTTACACAAGGCAAATACGTTTGGTGTTTCAGGTGGAGATGTCGGGATATTCGATTTGTAAATATTTACAAATTTATATTTTTTTTTACACGAACAATGAATTATTGTTTGTTTGTTATGTATTATATGAGATGAAAACAAAATTTTATTTCAAATTGAAGACTCAATTATAACATCTCAAACGAAAAGAAGGCAAAGAGTATTTTTACAGTAACATGCTCCAAAAAGAGACGAAAATGACTGCAAAATTATTAACATTATCATTCTATTTTAAAATATAATACAATATAATATACCAAATATCAATTAATAACCCTCAAAGGTGGTCTAACGATAAAAGACGAAATTATGTAAATTTTATATTTTAAATTTAATTTTTATATTAAGATTTTTTATTAAAACGTTAAAAAAATAAAATATTTTATTTTATATTTAATATTATATGATTTTTATATAAGTATTTATGATTTAAAATGATTGTTGGATCCCGTTCTCACGGAGTTATATTAATCCTGTATACAATTAGATATATAGATGATTACTGAATATAAAATTTTTTACTGTATAAAAAAAGAAAAAAAACAATTAATATTAAGGGGTAAATTCAAATTCTTTCTCAGATGTAAATCTAATCACTCTGTTAATTTTTTTTGAATCTCATCCATTCAATTTATATAATTAATGACTGATATTTATAAAATAACTGTTATAAGGGATGATTAGATTTGAATGAAAGGTGAGTGGGGAATTTGGAATTCTACTTTAATGTTAATGTTAGAATCTCATCTCTAGTTTCACTCTCAAGTCTGTGAAATTTTGTCATTGTTATGTTTTCCTTCTTCCACCCTTACCCACGTGTCAATCCATATGTCCCCAAAGCAATTGGTTTTTGAGTCGTGTTGCAATGATGAAGTCAGGAAGCACGACACTACAATACAAGCCACAAATGTAGGTGGACATGTGGTCAGGTCGGCACGGGGTCTGGGTCCGGGCAAACATCAGAAACATACGTGGTGATTTACATTTTTTTCATTCATTCTTTATCAAATCATATTGTATGTGCTGATTCACTCAGGTCTCTTTGGGCCCATAGGAACATTCAAAGGAATTTAATATCATAATTATATTATTTTTCCCCTATGAGTTATAGGTTAGGTGGATAAGCTACAATTAAGAATATGAGTCTCAGGTTCGGTGGAAGAGGAGTCACGGATCACATGGCAATCGGCTCGTGATTAACAGTTTATTCATTACAGCCTTGTTGCCAACTTTCCCCAAGTAGAAGACGAAATCTATAAATATATATTCCTTTGGACGAACTTTATAATGCCATATTCTTATTTGGCAAGCTACAACACAACAAAACCAATGACATTTAAAGAATATTATCATTTTTAGGAGTCATGTTTACAATTTGGATTGTTTTAATTTAAATCGTTTCAAGATAAATTAAATCGATATAAATATTATAATTTAAATTTTATATAATTCAAATCAATTTAATAATATATCATAATAATATATCGTAGATCATAATCAATTCAAATCGTTTGAATCAATTTAAATCCGTGATTTTAATTTTAAATTTAAATTCGTGATTTTAATTTTAAATTTAAATTAAATTAATTTATTAATTTAAATTAAATTAAAAAATAAAATTTTAAAATTTAATTTACTTTTTACTTTTTAAAATGATAAATCTACTAATTGATCATAAAATATTAATAAAATAATTAATATATTATTTTATTTTATTTTATCAATATTATTATATAATAATAATAAATATATTCAATATTTATTAATTCAATCCACAATCCAAACCAAACCGATAATAACGATTTATAAAATATCAATCCAAAGATAGATTTAAATTTTTTTAAACCAATCCTAACTAATCTAATTAAACAATTTGGTGTGATTCAATTTAAATTTGCCCACCCCTCATCCTCAATCAAGTAATTATTAATATTAATTTTTTTATTTAAATAATATAGCAATTAAATTAGCAATATTACAGATATTAAAAATTCATAAAGTATAAAAAAATTTAAATAATACAAAAACCTATTAAAATTAATAAATTTTTAGTAAATGATATAATATAACACTACCACTTTAATTACCAGTGCTTAAACTAAAAAATTAAAATCCACGATTACTACGATTACTCGTTTTTAATTCCCAAAATTAAATATTGATTTTCTAATAATAATAATAATAACAATAATTAAAATGCCACAAAATTAACTTCTTCAATTGTAAGACTTCTCAAAAAATCCAGAAAGGTGACGATGGTTTGGAAATAGAGGGTTAAAGTGAACGTGTTGGAAATAGAGTGATTGCATAATCAAATCTTGAGAGCTAAGTACTAGTTATGATTTTGGTAAGTACAGAGAATCTTGGCCTAACATTGGTTTCTCCTTCTCCGGAGTCAAAACCCAAGATGGCTAAATTCAGCACTGTAACAGCTAGCCACTATTGAAATTTGTGGATCCTATGCTTCCAACCAAATACACAGCTCACAATCTGGACAATGACATGAAAAGCTAGATTCATTTTGATGGATAGATACAAGCAGCAAACTGATATAAGTTTGAATTCAATTCCATCCATGCTCACATTTTCTTCCCTCTTCTCACATCATTTCATCAGCCACCAATATTAGTGGGAATATACAGAATGTACAACAGCCAGATGCATAAGAGATAGGAATTGACATGAAGAAATATAATTATGAGCATGAATAACTTACAATTTTATGTGATAAAAAACACACTTTCTATACAACTCTGATGAGAACTAAACAGGGTGAAAACAAAATTTTGATGGCATGGGTAGAAACATATAACCCAATTTCACACCTTCAGATCTCTGAAAGTAGACATTCGTTTACAGTAAGAGTTACATGTATGACAATGAAAACACTGACATGATAACAAGCAGCAAAATTCAGCACCCAAATCAGCCAACCAGCTGAAACATTGATCATTCTAATATTAATCTTCAATTCAATTACATTTTGAATGTGCAATCAAGTTAAAATCTAAAAGATCAATGCAAAATGCAATTGTACAAGGTGTTGAGAATAATGTTGAAAACAATTCAACCGGTTTCAACAGCTGCTCTTGCAGAAACTATATATACAAACAACTGCCACTACTCAAGCTACAAATACAATAGGGCTCACTTAAGCACATCTGGAAAAATGAAGAACAAACAGACCACTTTACTTTCAATGCAATTAGCAGAATTACAAAAGGGGAAAAATTGGTCTATTAGAAAAGCAAGTTATATACTATGAGACCTCAGAATTGCAGAATGTCAGCAAGGCTTCAAAATACATTCAGTCCCGAAAGATGGTATTTTGTGAATGATATCCTCATAGGCCAACTTATAAACAAATAAATAAAAGATAAAAAATTTATGTCAACCAATTAGTGTCTGATGCAACTGAAAAATCATTCTACCAGAAAGCAAGATAAAGAAAAAAGGGCCTCAGAATTGCAGGATGACAGCAAGGCTTAAAAAGCCATTCAGTCCCGAAAGATGGTATTTTGACAATGATATCATCTTCAGCCCATGCAAACCAAAAAGGATGAAAAAGAAACTATGAAAATGTATGTCTCATGGCCAGTCCCAAATGGTCAAGGCAGCAACGCTGCTCCCCAAGGCGATGGAATATGAGACCTGCCCAGATGGAGGAGCTCCTGTAAAGGAGGACCATCAACATCCAGCCATTCATCTGTGACGGTTACTTTGGAATCTACAAACATAACTGGTTTGCCCCAGTCAAGTAATGGACTTCTTTTTAGAAACCCCCGTCACATTAACAATTTACAAATTTAAGTAAAACAAAACACAAAGCAAATCTGTGTATGCAGCTCCAAAATGATGAGAACAGATTTTTTGAAAAATATAAAGATGTATGTCTCATGGCCAGTCCCAAATGGTAATGGCAGCAAGGCCACTCCACAAGGCGATGGAATATGAGACCCACCCCAATGGAGGAGCTCCAATAGAGGAACATCAACATCAGAACATTCATGTACGATGACTACTAGGGAATTTACAAACATAGCTAGTTCGCTCCAATTAAGTAATGAAATTCGTTACAGAAATCCCCATCAAATTATTAGAATTTAAGATGGAAATAAAAACATATCAAGTACCGAACATGTAATCAGTAATGAAAACAAATATACCAACAGATGCCTATATAAACATTGGGTATTAGCACATTTGTCATAAAGCAACGGTTAAATTTTGCCCTCACATTGAATCCGGGCACTAAACAAAAGCCACACAGAATCTCTCTAGCTTCGGAAAACAAATTCACAACCAAATGGTTTTACTAAACGAAGCATTCTTGGTTACAATGTAAAAATTACTATCAACATTTAAATGAAACTTAAGAAACGGCACACAAAAAATTACATAAATTACATAACATGAGACAGTTCCCTCAGCATATAACTAAAAAGCATTCATTCATCTAATTATCAGAATTAGCATGGCTAGAAATGTAGCATCACTGGGAACAATCCTCAATTAAACAAACTATATTTTTCATCCATCAAAATTCTCAACTTGTCGCGTTCCAGTTTCACGCATAAGACTTGAAAAATAAATATTTGAGCAATGTTACTACATAGAGCAACAAATTAAACAGAAGATTTTAGAAAAAAAATGAAAAAAAAAACTAAAAGCATTTCAGACAATCAGGATTGCAAAGAATATTAGGCAGAAAATACAAGTTCCCTCAGAAAAAATAAGAAATCAGTCACAAAACAATCAGATATACATTAGCATGATTAAATTCGAAACATCATTGGGAACAAAATATTTGGCATACAAACACATCAAATACATACAACCCATTGGCCATGTTAATAATAAGAAAGTGCCGACCTGCTTATCCGTATTGAACAGTACAAAAAACGAAGTCTTTGAAAGAGAGATACCCAGATCGCATTCACTTCAATTGCATCGTAAAGAAGGAAGAAAATTAAGATATGTTGCTCAGATAAATGTTGGAAAAAAAATATATTCCCTGGCCTACAAAAGGCCTCATAATGAGCTGGGATTAAACATTTATCATCACCGACCATAATTTTTTGCACCCACAAGAACCCTAACAAGTAATCCACTAGAAATTCTACAAAACCAGGCCACAATTCAACTAAACCAACAACATTTAACAGAATATTCATAAACTACAGAGAAGAAAAAGGAGGCGTAGAGAAAATGAAACCTTGAAAGTAGGCGAAAGGGTTAAGAGACAACTTGTGTGGGGAGAAAGGAAGGATTTATAAAGAGCTGGATTAGGGTTTTAGCGAGAACGTCTGAGTTTTGATTAATTTCTATTCGAGCTCTGAATTTTGTAACATAATTACTATTTTATCCCACCTTGACTCATCTAGATTTTTCTATGATAAATTTACAAAAATAACCACATTTTAAATCATTTTTTCAATTGTAACTATGTCAAAAAAATTTCAATTTAAACGAAAAAAATTTATTTTTAAATAAAAACACCCTTATATCACACATATAAAACCCATGGGTACACAATTTTCCTTTCTAAAACGCAAGTTTTCGTATTTAAATCACTAAGCTCACGTCTTGGCGTTAAAAGCTTACACATTGTGATTGAAATTGACAACCAAGCTTTTACTAAAATCAGTGAGTTTCCATTCGAATATCTAGTTTCGTCAAAAATTTTTTTAAAATATTTGAAAATTAACATATTAAAAAATGTTATTTTGTTAGTTTAGAAATGATGAGAATGTGGATGACTAAAAAATTGAGATTCTGAACAAATCTTACAACAATTGTCGAAGATGTAAGGAGGGGAGTAATCTTAAGTTTTGAGTAAGGTAAGCTATACTCGAAAACACAAGATAAAGATTCAAGTAGGGCTTGTAGTACTCGAAACACAATATATGGATTTAAAAGGGCTTCCTATCCGAATGTAGAAGGTCCTAATCGAATTTAAATTTGAATAGGGATTGGACCTACTTAAATACACATAGCCAAGTCCTACTCGAACTTTTATTTTACTCAAATCTCTTATTGAAATTTTTGCCTTACTTGAATATTTGAGATTTTACCTCTTTGAGCGAGCCATACTACTCGAAATTCCAAGGTTTGAGTAAGACTTGTTGTTTGTTTTGTCTATTTTATTAGTATTTTTAACTTATTTGTTGTACTTTGTTACTTTTTTTTATGTTAATTTATGGTCAATTATTCATTTGACTATTGGTTGGTTATAATATAGATATGGCTGATTGTATAACAATTGTTGTGCAGTATGGACACTCATGGCTAAAGTCAACGAACGGGTGCCAGTGTTTACAGGCGGTGTAATAAAAGGTTTATATATAGATTCTAAATCACATATAAACAGTTTATGTAGACATTATCTGATTCTTTTGAAACAAATCCTACAGAATATAATATTACAATAAAGATTTTCTACATGAAGATCATATACTCAAGAATTGCACCTGTTATACCAGGTAAAATAGAGATTAATCAAACTTTAAAGCTTTCATGAGCATAAATACTATCTATTTAATACTGCAAGGGAGTTTGCCCGATCTTTATTACCACTAAACCTATAAATCATGTAAAGCCTACATTGATGAACACAATAGGATTTCTTACACTCCAGTTAAGTCTTTAAGTGAAAACAATTAAGTGAACTATACATTTCTTGTTATACCACTAAACCAATAATTTATAACTCAAAATATTTCTGAATATCAATGTAATAAACTTGATGCTTGTATTGCACCTTAGTCTACTATAATCGATTACTTTGAGACTTAGCCTAATATTAATCAATCATTGTTAATGACACTAATGTTTCCAATATTCTTTGTGATCATAAAAACTTAATAAGAGTTCCATACATCAAATTAATTTACTAAATATTTACAACCTATTCTCCCAACAATAACCATACTGGTGCTAAATACTCTATAAACCTCTGATGATGGGTATGGCTATACCTACTAGATATACAGAATGAAGAAGGAAATAAAATGTAGGTTGAGCTTTATAATAATAATAAAAAACCACTTTGAGTTTAAGACTTATAAGTCCACGAAAGACTAGTATAAGTTGAGATACGTTGTATACTCATATAAATGGCACACCCAGGCCATCAAAACTGATAATGATCAATTTTTTTGGTTATTCATAGAGATCTAAATATATTGCATATATGTGTAAACGATCAACTGAGTGATGGACACTGCCAAGCAACTAGTGGAATGATTGCATTAGTAGTACAAGACAAGTTTGATGATGGTAGTAATTGTTGAGGTGTAAAACGGTACATATGGATGGATATTCATAAATTAAAATTTGATGGGCCTATCTCCCAAGCCCAACTCACAAGGCTGTACCTCCAAGTCCTGTATGACAGTAACACACTAAAAATGATGTCAAGTGTGTTTTTCGATGAAAAAACTCTGATATTTACGTCAGCAAAAAAGTGCAAGAAAAAATAGAATAGAAAAGAGAGAGTCCAAGTGTTGGTTGTTTACCTCTGGTTTTTTGTTATTGAGTATGTTGTGAAACAAAAAAAAAAGATCCCTTTTGTATTCATTTTCTTTTCCTTTATTTTTTATTACCACCTTTCTTGAATGTAACCTTGCACCGAAGAATGAGAATGATGGGAGTCTCTTACCTTTGGACAGTATGCTAGCCGCCTTTCATCAATCTAACTTCATGTCAGATTTAAGAGTTATAAAATCTGTCACTACTGCATCACCTGAGGTTGACAGACAATGGGATAGATAACTCCCAGTGGTTAGGTAAGTTCTTGTGATCACAGATTTTCTTGTGCCTTCTAATGATTTCCATTTTTAGGTGTTGCCGATATATGCGGGTCAGGGGTCAGAGGCTCCCAAGATTATGCATACTTCCTTCCTTGAATCGATGCGAACACTATTGAGTGTCAGCCTTCATAATACCTTGACACGGAGATAATAATATTCAAAAGGGATGTGAGGGCTTCAGTCAGGTATCACATCTCCAAGATCAGGGACACCACGTGTCGGTGGGAGATTTCTCTATATAAGCCTCTCACTTTTTACCCGAATATACAGTCTCCCATTTTTTGACATGAGACTGTGAGGTGCTCATCAAAAACTATAGCTTGATGATGTGGTCTCTAGAGAGTTACTTATTCAAGTGAGGTTAGGGTTTTTCGTAAGGGTGAAAAAATGGAAAGGTCTTTGCGGATAAGGCAATTAGTGCCTTGACAAAGTCGTCTTATCATTGATGATCCTTATTGATGGTATTCTTATTGTTATGGCTGACGTGTACTCATCTGGACCATTTGAGCACTCATTATTAATTGTTATTTACTCAATAATCACTTCGTAAGGCTCCCGTCAGTTAGCCTTCTTTCGAGTTTCGAGGAAATTTAAATACTTGGTCTTTAGTGGGTCACATGTTATAAATTTTTTGAATGAATTTTTGATCGTTTTTTTTGAATTAAAGAGCCCATTTATGAGGATTAAACATGTGGCTCTCTCCTTGCTGTCTAAGAAACGACTATTCAGATGGGAGGCTCTTCCTATAAAATGGCCTCATTCCTCTATCCTTTTCATCCCTTTACACCCTTAAGAGTTTTACTGTTGAACAATCTATGTTTTTTGCCTCGACACTTTATGTTACTTGTATTGTTGCAGTTCTTTGTTGCAGGTGTCTGCTCTTCATCTTCTCTGAAAACGCATATCCCTCACAAATTCCACCTTTACGAACGCATAGCCCTCACAAACTCTAACTCAATCTCCATTCACAAAAACTTTATCCTTTCCTTCAAGTAAATTAAAGGTATCATCTGCCAGTCATTCTATTCCACAATGAAATAATTAGTTAATTTTGGGTTTTGATATGTTCGCATTTACAAGTTTAGTGGCAGCCAAATCTTTCACAAATCTATAGTTTCGCTATATGGGATAGAAAGAAAGCAAATCATGCTCCAGTGAGAAGGTGTGGGTATCTAATATTTTTGGACTGCTTGTGTTGGTTTTGTTCTTTTTTGCAAGTATCTGTTTTTCATCTTCTTTACGAACACTTATTCCTTAACTTCATTTTTAGGTAAGATTCCTTTTTGTGGCAGAAATAAAAGAAATAGCCTGTAGAATTTCTTTATCTACTCGCTTGAAAGTCACCTTAAAATAGGGATTGGTTACTGGGTTAAATGGAGATGCAATTTTTTGGAAAAAAGGAGAGAGTACTTAACATTGCTAGGTTAGAGTTTTGGGGTTTTTTGTTTATGTTGAAATTTGCTTTGATAGGTTTCTATTTCTAACAGGCTGACGATTTTTAGTGAATTCATAGTCTAAGAAGAAAATAGCCAGTAGAGATGATCTTATAGATATAGTCAGTGGTGTGTGGTTCACTAACATTCCCATCAGCACTTAGGAAAGCAAGGACAATAGTAATAATACTTCTAAATAGGCTTGAGCCAAGGGTTCTAATGAAGTAGACTAGTACCCCTCAATGGTTATTAAGGCGGACCTGTACGCTTATAAGCAGATGTTAGAGATCCCTGACAGCTTCAAGTTATAGGTGATGAAGTCAACAGAAATCCCGAGCGCCCTCACACCAAGGAAAGTAACCCTAAATGAGGAGCATTTGCTATTAGGGGTTCGAATCCCCCTTCAATGATATTTTATCAAGATCTTTGAGGACCTTAGGATCCCTCCCTACCAGCTCACTCTCAACACCTAGAGACTTTTGAGTGATCTTTTCATGCTGAAGGCCAATAAAGGCAGCCTTGTCTCCATCCCAGATAAGGTGTTACATCTGTATAGCCTTAGAAAAAATCCCAGTCAGTACCCAGGGTGGTATTACTTACAAGGGCAGCATGGATATCAGTCTAAGATGAAGGAGGACCTCTCTTGTAATAAAGACTGAAAAGACCATTAGTTTATTATCAGCAAAAACTGGGTCGAGGCCTCTAAGAGCTTTATTCCTTCAACCTTCTAAGAGATAGGTACGTGAATTCTTTACTGCACTAGTAAATTATCTTTGTTAGCTATATACTTACTGATTGTATATTTCTAATACAGATATGGGGAGAAAGCAGCCCGATATCCCTATCAATGTTATTGATAAATTATTACATTTACCTGTCCTGGATGTCAAACACTTCTTGAGTGTAGAGAGCTTGGTAAGATCGGGTTTGGTGTCCAAGACGGTGACCAAGAATGAATTCTCTAAAATAAAGGCACAGGTAAATAAAGGTAATTTCTTTTAACCAGCCTTTGAATGATTTCTTATTAAATTATTCTAATTGTGGCTTTTGCTTCATATAGTAGCAGGGATCGGAGGATTCTTAACTAGGAAGAGACAAAGAACGACTGATATTTTAAAAGGTCTACTCTCTAAAGGAGGGCTTAAGGTATCGGTAGCCATTAATCCTCAAGCCAAAGCCCCGATTGTATAGGGTTCGACGAAGAAGACCTAGAAAAAGGCTTTCGAGAAGGGAGAAAAAAAAAACTAAACGCCCAAAAGAGAAGGGCATCACAATCAAGGAACTAGAGGAGGTTCAAGAGAAATGTTTTCAGGGGGATGACCAGATCTAGCTCAAGATCAAGGGAAGAGACCCATGGAGTCAAAGTAGGTCAAAGTAAGAAAGAAGAAAAAACTCGATCTCCCGTCCCCCCTTAATCAACTAGCCAAAAGGCTAAGATCCTGGACCATGAGGAAGATGCATCAGTCATCTAGGCCTCGGGATCAAAAACACCAAGGAACACTAGAAAGGGCTAGGCTTCAGGGTCAGAGGTAGAGAAATCCACTGGATAAGGCCAAGAAGAGCAGCAATGCCAAAAGAAATCCACTAATAAAGGCTAGTAAGGGCAGCAAGGCCAAAAGAAAGTCACTGGTCAGGATTAGGAAGCCTAGGTGGTTGAGGGCATTTTTCCTAATGATCACTTTGAAGGAAAAAGGGGAGACTTTTGATATCTTCTTTCTCTGATCAATCGTGCTTGGGAGGTGATCTTCTTAAAAAGGACGGAGGGCATGGTTGACGTAGATCCAAGGGAGGCCCTCGAGTACATGAGCATGTGGATGGACAAGATAAGCTCTTTTTACGATTAACTCATTAATTTTTTGGCATCAACGTTTGATTTATTGTACTCATACCTATGTTTTAGTTTGACCAGAATACTTAGAAGCTGGATTTATCCAAGGAAGACCTGTTAAATGTAGTGATCACTTAGGGCAAGTGTTTGAGATGGTGAAAAAACTAGAGGAAAGAGCCAAGGAAAAAATTGCAAAGGCCCAAGAAGGGGCAGTCAAAGAAAAAGAGGAGCTTACAACTAAGGTTTCAGCCTTCGAAGCGAAGAGATCTTAGTGAATTACGGAAAAAGAAACTTTGGAGTCAAGAATTTCGATTGCTGAGACCAAAACCCAAACCTTGACAACTGAAAATAAAGAATTAGAGAGGGCAAGATGAAGGATTATTGGTCAATACAACAAGCTAACTGACCTGTATTGGCTCTTCAAGGCAGAAGAGAATACACTGACGCAGTAACAATTAGCAACTTTGGCAAGTGTTGACAGTTTGAAGGAAAGATATAACCGTCACTTGAACATAACTGTTTAGAGGACCATTATAAAAAGGTAAAGGGGTTCTTGGAGAAATTAAAGGAGGAAATAGAGGAGGTCCTAACCCAACTACAGTTCCACTACAATGAAGGGGTCAATGAAGGTGTAAACTTAACCAGTTGCCTCTTTCTTAAAGTATATCTAGAGATGAACCTGAGCTGACTGTTCGATCATCTAGGCCTTGAAGCTCCAGGAACCTCACGAACACAAGCCTCTAATGCCTCTCCTAAAACCTCGACCTAGGCTACTGACACGACTGTTGATAAGAAGAGCCAAAAGACTGAAAAGCACCTTGACACTATCGCACCAGCTGGGCTCTTTGAAGCATCCATATAGGTACCAAACCATACAGCTCTTAGGCTCCAGCATAAAACAAAGAAACCACACCTAGCCCCCAAACACAAGTTTCACTGTTAGAGGTGTCCTCAGACAATAAGGATAATATTAAACATTTGTAACCTCTACCAGCATGTTTGTATACTTAACACATTCTTTGTATACACATTTTTTGTAAACTAAAGTCATCTTTTTTCATACTGACTTGTACGTAATAATGTGATGACTTTTTGATGCAAAATTTATAAACACTGACACACCTATAAAGATGTATCCATTTTTTAATTCAACATTAATAAAGAAATTTACATTTCTCTGGTGCATTCCTGTCTATCTTTCTCCTAATTGTTGGTTATGATTCTTCTAACATCTGATAACAACAATTTCATAATTGTACATGTGTTAACATCTGGTAATCCGTTCAATATTTGATAATTGTTCTACCATTGAATTAATCAGCTAAGTCTTCATTGCGTGCTAGCAGTTTCATAATCAACTGTCTCAGGATCAGGACTAAGCTCAAGAGGTTGTCTGAGGCCTTCATCTACAAGTAAAGATCAAGATTTCACTTAGGGGAAGCGTTATTTTTCCATCATTAGACCTAAGAATTGATGTTTGATGGGAATAATAGAGGTATTTAGGGGATTAATCCCCATTTCTTCCCATCTATTATAGGTAAAGATAAGTGACACGAGGGTCAGGGCTACAACTCAATTAGTATAAGATGTCTTCGGATGAAGATCTATTCCCGATCATTATACTAAAAGAAGATAATAGAGGTACTCAGAGGCATGACCCTGTTCTTTCCCGTCCATTACAAATATAATCTCTTGACACAAGGGTTAAGGATTAAGAACTAGTGTGAGGTATCTCCAAGTGAAGATCTATTCCCGACTATTATACTAAAGAAGGTAATAAAGGTACTCGGGGATATTGCCCTGTTTCTTTCTGTCTGTTACAGACATAATCTCCTGACACGATGGTCAGGGTTTAAGCTAGACTAGTATGAGATGTCTCTAGGTGAAGATCCATTCCTGACTATATACTAGGAGAAGGTAACAGAGGTACTCAAGAACATGGCCCTGTTCTTTCTCGTTCGTTACATACATAATCTCTTGACACGATTGTTAGGGTTTAAGCTCAACTAGTGTAAGATATTTCCAGACGAAGGTCCAATCCTGATCGTTATACTAGAAGAAGGTAACGGAGGTATTCAAGTATAATTATTTAACCTTGATTAGTGTAAGGTATTTTTAAGCAAAGGTCCATTCTTGATCAGTACACCAGAAAAATATAATAAAGTTACTCAGGGACATGACCCTGTTCCTTCTCGTCCGTTACAAATGTACTCATCTAACACATGGGTCAAGGTTTAAGCTCTACTAGTATAAGGTATTTTCAGGTGAAGGTTCATTCTCGATCGTTACACTAAGAGAAGGTAAAAAAGTTATTCAAGGGCTTTAATTTTATAATAGAAAAGAGAACTCAGAAGACGAGAAGCAACAATGTCAATTTATTTTATTTCAAGTAATACAACAGTTACAAAAGGCCTTTTGACAAACGTTTACAAACTTGATCATCCTGAGCAGAAGATTTGCCTTATAGATAGTACATTTTTAGCATCTTCGCATTCCAAGCCTTCTTTAAGTTGCTTATATTTGGCATGTATAGTTTGTATACCCCTGGCCTTATTACTCAAATCATTTGGTAGGGGCCTTCCCAATTAGCATTCAAAGATCCTTCAGTCGACACCCTGGTGTTAAGGATAATTTTTCTGAGCATTAGGTCCCCTTTCCTAAAGGATCAAGGCTTGACTCTTTTGTTATAGGTTTGGGACACCTTCTACTATACGTAGCCATCCTTATGAAGGCATAATCCCTCGTCTTTTCATGCAAGTCGAGCTCAAAAGGTATGACTTGTTGATTTTTTTTCTTATCAAAGTGGAAAGTATAAAAGGTAGGGATGTCCATCTTGATCGAGATCTTTGCCTTAAACCCATAAGCCAATAAATATGGGTTTTTTCCTGTGACAGTCTTGGCCACT
>JAVXUL010000009.1:609320-621115 GCA_035590515.1 Trichilia minutiflora | reverse complement strand
CCATGGATGATAACAGGATTGCATAGACGAAAGAAGAGCTCTTTCTTGGAGGAAAACGTGAGAGGAGAGACTGATCCGGAGACGATTTCTGGCCAATCTGAAGGCAAAAATTTTTCCCAGATAATGTCGGAATCCATGGCTGATCGAAAGGAGGAAGAAATCAGAGATGATCTGCATGCATCTAAAGGAGAAGTGAGGGAGAAGACTGCAGAAACACAGTCTTCTGGCAACATGTTGAAGTAGTTGTTCAAACCAGTTGCTGCACCTGTCTCCATTATTTTCTTCAGCTTAGAAAGCAGAGAGCCAATTGTCTTCTTATTTTGTTTTCAGGTTGCTTTCATCCGGAATTAAAAACATATGTTGTTTGTAACCACGTGAATCTTCCCAGATATATATAGTTGACGTACAATTTTTGTCTCAAGAGTAAAAAATAAGAATCAATTCACCCGGGGTTTCAGATTAATAAAAAATATTTTAAAATAAATAATTTCCCCACTGATATATATATATATATAATTTAATTTAATTACTATCGACAAATTTTTCATAATTTTTATAATGGAAAAACTCGTGAGTTTTTCTTAAAAGGGTTATTAACATTTGCCCCCTTAAAGTACGGGGAAACAATAAATTTTCCCCTAACAAATTAGCGACAGACACATGCCTCACTAATATTTGAGAATCCAAAAATAAATATTAAATAAGTCGCTGTATATTATATGAATAACATTTTGTATCATAATATAATAACATTGTACATTAAAACCCTAATAAACTTTTCCTTTAATTTTAATAACTCGTATTATTATTTTATTAAAAACTTCAAAATTAATATACCGAATAACGTAAGGCTATTTTAAAATTATAAAAATAAATTTTATTTACTTATAAATAAAAAAAAACATAAATATACTGAATAAAATAATTTTATAAACTATCATGATTGTTAATGCACAAAATCTAAGATTATTGTTCTCATTATTAGACAATTGTGAAATTGACCTTGAACAATAATGAATAAAGACTCTTAAGATTTATGTATTTATGACACTTACAAACACAAGAAACCTCATAATCATGTTAGTTACTTGGTAAGAAAATTCTAATACCTAAGTTAATGGGACAAAACAACAACAAAGCAAGAAAGGAAGCAAAAAAAATGAACAAAAGGGGTTGTTTTCTATATTATCACTCTTGTGGTTGTACAAGCGTTAGTGAATAAAATAATAAAAAATGATTATAAAAATCAAGTGATGCTAATTAACCTATCAATCTCTTTTTTATTGGATTTGATTTCTTTTTAAGAAAGTGATTGTCGTATCTTATAAAATTTTTTATATAAATTCTCGAAGAATAAAATTGATGGATAACTTATTGTAAGAAGCTGATATGTACTACAATATTTGTTAACTGTCAAATAATCATTACGCTATCTCTTAATTATTTTGATTATAAGTAAGAGGTAACTTGATGAATAGTTATACAGTGTAAACATTATTAAGAGTCACACTTGCAATTGACACATGGCCTTTGCTATTGTATTCCTACTTTTAATATTATCATTTTATAGTTATTAAAAAACTAAGAATGAAGGCTCTAAAAATCATAACATCCTAGTTAGGTGTATCCTTCAATGCTATTTAAGTTGTCTTGAAGGATTTTATATAATGTCTACAATGTTGGTGTAGGGTTAGTGACATTAACAAAACTTCAGTTTTGAAAGCATAATATTTAAGTGAATGTGGATCCATGTGATAGGAATGATAACGGAGTCCAGACAATAGTATGGACAAATGTTTACTTTCGTAAACTAAAGAGAGTCCCACATTAATATTTTGATAATTTTTTAATTATTTTATGTTATTGAGTATATTAATTATTTATTTATTTTTGTATATCAGGAAACTCCGACCACCAACCAACCACCATCGGATTTTATTACGAGATTTCACCGTCGGAAACCCAGACCCTCTATTATCCTTGGACAATGTCACAGGGACGGGGTTTAGGTCCTGAGCCTGAAGATGTCAGGACTCACCCAAATCCAGCTCACCCAAACCGACATATATCAAACGGTCGAATAAAACTCGAGACCTTCACCTTAGTGCGTCAATTATACAATTGGTGTGATTCGAATCCTGAACTTGTCTGCCATAAGTCCATGTTCCTATCATACTAATTATTCGATCGGGTGTTAATTATTTAAAATAATAATATGATTTATTAATATTAATTATATATAATTAAATTTTCACAAAATAATTTATAATATAAAAAATTAAAGGGAAAGTTTATAAGATCCCTATTTTTTAGAATTAGAATATTATGATCAAATTGTCTATTGATATAGATAAGCTGGTTATTTGACCTTTACCTATAACATATACTACTACTACTAGCTTCGGTGCCAATGGCCAAGGGATTATCCGTCTATTGTCAAGATATTAGGGTCCACGTGTCAGTGGCTTATTTTTTTAGGGGCTTAGTGGGGCAAAACTTCAATAACCCTGATAACTTAAGGAATTTAGAACAAATTCTGGCGGCCCAATGTCCAACCCAATTAGGGCAGTGGGGACCCAAACTTCTGACAAAATTGAAAAACTGGTCAATGACACTTTTCACATAATAAACTCTCTGATAAGTTACTGACGTAACGCCGCGGACTAGATGCTGCTATTGTTTAATACGGCGACGTTTAACTTGCACAACAATTTCATTTAAATTTTTACCCCCACAAACAAACTTGATTTTGACAGTCGCATATTCTCTACTTTTGACATAAAATTCATCTCATTCAACATATCAAAAAATTATCTTAGTTTTTTACTATTCTAAAAGCAACATATTCATTTTCTAAAAATAAATTATTCTAAATAAATAAACTCATAATAGATAGAAAGTGATTTATTTTACGGGCCATTGAAAGTGATTTTTGAAACTAACTCCTTCGAAACGCACTCTAACAATCACTATCAACATCAGTTACCTGTCGCGCCTTATCTCTCCAGCTTTCCTTGCTCTTTCCATCTGTTAGTCACGAAATCTTCACAAAACCACCAAAAGTCCAGAACCCAATTCTCAAAATCTCTCTGTGAAAACACTTTCACTACAAAGTTTGCTTCTCTCGGTTCACATTAATGGCTTTAACACAAAATCTATTGAATCCCACATCGTCTCAATTCTTTCACCGCTCAGTTTTCGCTTCTTCAATTCCATTTTCATCCAGAACAAACACGAACACTCTCTTTTTGAGTCCGAAAGTTCAAAATCTTCAGAACCCAGCACCAATACTCACCAGAAGATTGTTCCTTCCTTTGGTTTCTACCATCTGGGATGCTTTAACTGGTGGCAGCAACAATTCTCGTGAAGCTGTTATTGCCATTAGACGGGGAATGTTGTTCTTTAGACAGGTGATTTTTTTTTGGCAAAGGTTGTTAGATGCAACATACATGTTAAGTTTTGAGTTTGATGATTTTTGTTGTTGCTTAGGGCGATACTTTGGGGTCTCTAGCTGAATTTGATAAGGCAATCGAATTGGATCCTCGACAAAAGGCGTGTATGTCTGTAAGTTTTTGCTGTTGTGTTGAATGGTTGAAAAAAATGTGAATTTGTTAAATGATGATATAATTTGTGGATATTTTGTTGTTTAGATCTTTGGCAAAGGGGTCTATCACTTTACTATCTTGATAGGTACTAAAATTTTGAATTTTCAAGCCCTTTCCCTTTCTGTGTTGCTTGTTCGCTTGAAAAATCTAGGAAAGGGAATGCATTAAGCTTATTTCTTTTTATTAATTGTGATCATTATGACGAGATTGAAGTGAGTTTTCGCTTTCCCATTTCTTTAGGTTTGAAGAAGGTGCAGAGCAGTTTCGATTAGATGTTGCTGAAAATCCAAATGATACTGAAGAGTCAATATGGTGTTTTCTCTGCGAAGCTCAACTATATGGAGCTGATGGAGCGAGGAAACGATTTCTTGAGGCAAGTTGTACTATGTGAAACATCTTAACGGAATCAACTACGTCCATTCAATAATGAATGAGATTGCCAATGAAATGAGAATATTCTTAAAATGGTGAAAGGGAAGGCATTGATGCATAAGCTGCAGTGACTTCGTAAATAGTTAGCTACATTGTGCTTAGGGATACACTCAATTCATTTTTGGCACTTAACTTTAACCCGGAAAGTTTCTCTGGGACTACCTAATCAAAAACTGAATGCAGGTTGGTAGAGATCCTCGTCCTGTAATGAGAGAAGCTTATAACATGTTTAAAGATGGCGGTGATCCAGAACAGGTGATAGCTATTTCATTTTTTTCCCTTAAATTATTACAATTTATCCATCCAAGCTGCTTGTGTTGTCTATAAGCTCCTAGCGGCAATGTTTCTATATGCATCTTTAATACATTCTAATGTCTCTTCATGTAGTTATGTGGGCTATGCAAGACGATAATAGTATTTCATTTATGATTTCCACTATATAATCTATCCATTCTCTAGCTGAAGATGATTTAAGATCTTTGATTTTTAAAACAAAATATTTTCTTCTAGAAGTTTGTGAGTACGATTGCACTTATTTCCTTACAGGATGGATATCCTTGCTTTTTCACATTTCAGCTCTCTCCAAAAAAATGCTGATCTGTGTATTCCCATCTTATCTATCTGATACTGTATGCACTAAATTTGTATGTATATTTTCAGGTTGTTAAATTAGTGTACTCAATATAAATGGTAAAAGGATAATTGATGTTATATCAAATTAGTAACTACTGGCAGAATTTTTGCTTAGGTAAGAAACTGATGATATGCTTAGTCATGTCAAATGGCATTTGGGTCTTTTCAGTTGCATTTATTTCAATAACTTCATTTGCCTAAAGCAGTTGTATTTTCTGCACAGCTTGTTGCTGCATTTTCGAGTGGCCAGGAGAATGAGTACTTTTATGCTTCTTTATATGCTGGGCTGTATAATGAATCTCAGGTTTGTTCTTCTATGCTTCTTTATGCCTTTTTTGTTTCATTATGGATCCCACACATTTGCAATTATTGAAGATCTCTAAAGATGACAATGGTTTAACAGTACTTAAATTTGCATATATAAAAGAAAAATAGGTTAAATGTGTTCATATCACTAAGGCATTTCTATTAGTGCTCTGATCGTTGTTTGAAGATTGGAACTGGTAATTCACGTGACACATTTGCTTATTGGTGAACTTAGCCGGGAACCTATGAAGGAAGATGGACCACAATTTGAGTTTCCAATAGACATGATATCTAAAGCACAAACTGGTGCCGGAAAATTGCTTGCTGGTGTAATAATTCCTGGTGTACAAGTAACCACCTATTAACAATTTTCAATTTGCAGAAACAAGCTGATGCAGCCAAGCTTCATATACTAGGGGCATGTCAGTCTCCTTATGGACAAAGGTCTCCATTCAGAATACATCCACATTTCTCAAGCAGTGAAACTATGCAGCAATTTATTTCTCATGTGCACTGCTGATTATTTCAGGTCTGACGATTATATGGCTGCTCTTGCCAAGGTCCACTGTCTTTGTCGCAACTGGGAATTCTGACTGAATATTCACTCAAGCTATGCAAAAACTGAATTAAAAGTTCCCTTTATTGCAACTTTGGGTGTTCACCGGCTGGGTATCCAAAAGATTTTCATAAAATTCAAGCCTTCTTTAAGGGGAGTTGCGTAAGTTGTTAGGATCTTTAAATAGCTGTATCAAACTTACAATTCGATTAAAAGATTGTATTTCCTTATTTGCTTATGTGTTTTAGACTGATCCATACGAATTGCAAAAATTCTATCGATATAAAATTCAATATAAATAAATCTATCAAAGAAAATCTTTGGCCTTACAGCTTGGCTTTCGAACTTAACTATCAATTCCGGAAATAGGAAAAATGAATGATATGGAAGATAAGAAGAGTTGGATGAAACATAAGTGGCTGGAAGGAAGCAAGTCAAGATTATGCATGCAGTCGTTATATGATCCAGTGATCAAAATGAGCTCGAACACTCTGCCGACAAGTACCCAATCATCGTTCAGATATGCTTTTATGGTTCATATTTAATCTTTTCATCGCTCGCTTTTTAACCATTTCTTAATGAAGATAAGCTTAAAGTAATCCCTTGGAGAGAGAAAAAAAAAATGCCACATTGCCAACAAACAAGGCTAACAAGCTTAAGTCCGAATGTTTGACCTTGATTCGGGCAAGTTGTATTTTTTCTTAGATGACTTAATAGATAAACAAAGCTAGGGCTTTTCCTTTTCTTTTTCTTCTCAGTTCATCAGTGTCACTGGTTGATATTGTCAATTCATAAAGACTATTTTTCTTCTTGCTGGTTGAGACCAAGTTAACCTCTTCGTTTTCCAAAATTTACACGGCCCCACGTGAACTTGCTAACTCTATCCAGGACAAAACTCACAAAAGAAGACAAAAGGAAAAATAGATTAGAGGGTTTGTTTGAAATTAAAGTGTTCTTGTTCTAATCTTCCAGTTGTTATGAAACGAAATTATTGGCAGTTAAGTTATATATAAATGGATAATAATTAAAAATTAGGTACTAAATACAAGTAATGAAGCGAGTCAAGGAAAGAAAGTTCAAATCCAATATGAGTATGAATTTTGACGTTTTGCTTTATTAAAAACAACTAGTAATTCTAAACCAAGAAGAGAGAATGAAAGAAGGACTCAAACAAGCAGCCGTCACCCCTGTGGCTGTGACTTTTCCAACTTGTGGGAATATTCCATAAGCCAGATAATATGAATTAATTAAATTTCTTCTTCTGGATGGAATATAGAATCATAAGTAACAAGTTTATGCCAGATGCCAATTGATTAAATATTTAAATAACGTCTACTCTTTGGTTTCAGTCTCAGATGGAAACTAGCAAAAGATAACCAATTGTTTTCCCTTTTGGCATATTCTTAAGGTTTAGAGCAGAAAAGCAGGATATTCTTCAACGGATTCTGCTTTTAGAATATATGCCATTTGCCTACAAAAATTAACTGACCAAATTGTCCTCATTTAAATTTTCCAGGTACCAACTTGACCACAGCAAGTAAATTAGATTATGGCTGTAAACTCAAAATTGTTTGTTTTACAGATCTATGCATACATACATCATACTGAAAATTTAAAGCTAAAAAAATGTTATGGGTATTATGATTCATTTAAAAATATGAATTTGGAATATACAAACAAATTATTTAATTATAATAATACAAGGGTAAAATAGGTAAATCACTTTCATTATAATATAGATCAAAGTTTTGTTATTAAATTCTTAAGTTTCCCAATGTCAAATTAACGTAAATTAGGAGAAAATGAGATTACTTGGCCTATCAAAATAAGAAAGGTGAATTTCAAACAAGCCCAAAGGGAAAACCAATTCACAAAATTTCTATACAACTCAGTTTAGAAACTCTCACGTGTGATTGAACTAACTTGTCTTATACGTGTCATAAAATAAATCAAGGTCCATGAAAATTTCATATCACTAATACTTAAAAAATCACGTCGTCACCCTTTCTTTTTCTTCCCGGTTCTTACAAATCAATTTCACGCCTGTTATCACTATAAAAACTACTTTACTTTGTCTTCTGCAAATATTTCATCACAAACCGAACGGAACCCATCTCGGTTTTCTTGTCTTTTGTACAAACCTTAAAAAGGACATGCAAAAACGACTTGGCAGTAAGTTTATCAGGGCTCAAACGAGAGTTTTTCTATGTCAACGGAGAGACTCATTGATCAAAGAATCCGGTCCGATGATCATCACACAATGCATCAAACGGTGTCGACGTTGCCACGTCATAATTCCTCCATGCAATGCACAGAACACGGAAAGATTTTCGATGAGTTGCCCAAGGCAACGATTGTCGCAGTCTCTAGACCGGACAAAAGGGATATGAATCCCATGCTCTTGTCTTACACCATTGAACTTCAGTACAAACAGGCACAGAATTTTCTGTTTCTGTGTTTTGATGAAATTTAATTTTGTGTTCTGCTTCGGTTTTGGAATTTTCCTTTTTTTTGAATTTGGCATACGAAACAGGGAAATCTGATATTGAATTTAAAAATTAATTCTGTTTTGTAGAAAATTAACAATTTATTTGCAGTGTTTTTTCCCTGTTTGTTAAAAGGGTTTTGCTTTCTTTGGTTCATGTTCTAATGGTTTTACCTTCTTGTTTTGCAAAAACTAATTGAATTTGGAAGTAAGCGAATGATTGTTAGTGTTAGAAATATGCATATATTTCTATTATTTCTGAATGAATTAAAATTAAATAGAAGAGTAGCCTTTAAGGAAGAGAAAATACAAGAAAATATGAAAAAAAATCGTATAATTATATGGCAAGTATCATATGGCTAGCTAGATGGCAAGTATCATAAATATATTAATGCATTGATCTGGCACAAATCATGAGGATTTAGAAAATCAACCCATTAATATATTTAACAGTTAGTATCTAGAACTTGTAAATTGACAACTTTGTGGCAAGATTTTTGTGATGATCATGACATTTTGATTGACGCATCTTCCAGTAACTCGTGTAAGTGAAATAGATAATTTTTTCCCTCTTCATTGATACTAAAAGGTTGGGGATTGTGCAGTTGAGCCAGACTGACATAAACTCATGACAGAAAATCTCAATATGTTCTATTTTTTATTAATTGTTGGACGCCTTTTAATTTGTAATGTGTATTGTCTTGTGAGCAACTTCATTGATAATTCAGATTTGAGTACCAGAATTTCATGATTATGTATTATAGCTTCTGATGCTGCAAGAAATGTTTTGAGTACTGACTGTAGTTCTATCGGACAGTTTAAGTGGTGCTTAGTGAAGAAAGCTTCACAAGTTATATACTTACTTTTTGCGGTGAAGAAACGTTCAATTATTGCTGAATTTCATGAAAAGCAAGGGCAGGTTTGCCTTTAAATGCAAAAGCTTTTGCCTCCTTTATTTACCAACCTGTGATTTTTGATAGATTTGCTGATTGGATCACCGCATGATAGGTTAAAGAATGGCTTCAAAGTTTAGGAATAGTAGATCAGGTAGTGGTTGTGCAAGATGACGATGAACCTGATGATGGAGCTGTACCTTTACATCACAATGAAAGTGTCAGAAATAGGTAATTTCTTTCTATGCATTTCCTGTAACAACTGGGGATTTGCAATCAGACTGTCCTTCATCTCATTGTGCATTGCTTTTGTAGTTCTTACAAAGTAGTTTGTTATGCAGATATGTTCCATCTATTGCAGCTTTATCAATTCTCCGCCCAGCGCTGGGAAGGCTGCAGACAATTGCAGACAGAGAAAAGGTGGCAATGCAAGGTTATTTGAACCAATTCCTGGGAAACATAGATATTGTAAATTCTCGGGAGGTGAGAGTAGATAATTCACCTGTATTGACCTTTATCAATTCTGTTGTTATAACTTATTTATTATTAGTTATATTTTAATTTTTCCTTCTGTTTATACCAATTAATTGTAGTAAATGGCTCTGGATTATAGGTTTGCAAATTTTTGGAGGCATCTAGTTTGTCATTTGCAGAAGAGTATGGTCCAAAGTTGAAAGAAGGTTATGTTATGGTGAAGCATTTATCAAAAATCTCCAAAACTGAAAATGATACAATACATTGCCCGGGTTGTTGCTTTAGTTGTTGTAACAACAACTGGCAAAAGGTAGCAGAATTCTTTATCCTCTGAATCGTGGTTTACTTCTCTTTATCCTTGTAAATGTCAATTTTTAGAGCTCAAATACCCTAACAATCACCGTTGTCATGTTGCATTTTGTGTGCATGTAGGTCTGGGCTGTTCTGAAACCTGGATTCTTAGCCTTGCTGGAAGATCCTTTTAACACCAACCTCTTAGACATAATTGTTTTTGATGTTCTGCCACCCACAAATGAGAATAGGGGATCAGGAATGTATTTAGCTAACCAAATAAAGGAATCCAATCCTTTGCGCTACTCATTTAAGGTCAGAAAACTAGATGATAGCAAGTTCATTGCTAGAGATCTTGATTTATATTGTTTTGTTCATGAATATCGTACTTGAATGAATTAAGAACTTGTGTCATTTGGTATATCTAATCTAAATGTTATGACATAAGTTAAATTATGATTCCCATGTTTGGAAAAAGGTTTCTTGTGGAAATCGGAGCATAAAGATTAGAAGCACAAATAGTGGTAAAGTTAAAGCGTGGGTTGCTGCAATTAACGATGCTGGTGTAAGACCTCTTGATGGGTGGTGCCATCCTCATCGGTTTGGTTCCTTTGCTCCTCCAAGGGGTTTGATTGAAGATGGGAGTCAAGCTCAGTGGTTTATAGATGGTCAGGCAGCTTTTGAAGCAATTGCATCTGCTATAGAGGATGCAAAATCACAGGTTTAAATCTTCCTTTGTTAAGACAGAATAGATTGAACAATATGTCAATGCCTATTCATTTAGAAAGTTGCATGCAGGTATTCATTACTGGCTGGTGGCTTTGCCCAGAGCTGTATCTGAGACGTCCTTTTGAGAATCATTATTCCTCTCGTCTTGATGCACTGCTAGAAGGAAAAGCCAAGGAAGGAGTTCAGGTGAAAAACAAAATAACTCTGCCCATTCGTTGATACATACTCTGTCCTGGGAGATGCAGCTTCAATATTCTGTGAACTTCCACCCCATCAATCAAGAGTCCAATGACTTTTGACCTTTTCCATTGTGTTATAATTTGGTTATGGTAAAATTATTGTCTTTTTAATGCTTATAATCAAAATGGATCATTAGGATTATGTAGGATTTTTAATCATTTTATCATGCCTAGATTGCCAAATGATAAATTTATCTACTTCCTAGTTATAAATTCTAATCAATTTTAGTTTAATGATTGTGCAGATTTATATTCTTCTTTACAAGGAGGTTTCTATTGCTTTGAAAATAAACAGTTTGTACAGTAAGAAACGGCTCTTAAAAATTCATAAGAATGTGAACGTACTGCGCTATCCTGACCATTTCTCAACTGGAATTTATTTATGGTATTCCTCCAAGGCATCTTAAAATAAGGACTTTCCTTTTCCTGGTTAGGATCACTGATTATATATAATATGCAGGTCACACCATGAAAAACTTGTCATTGTTGATCAACATATTTGTTTTATTGGAGGATTGGATTTATGCTTTGGTCGTTATGACACAATTGAACACAGAGTGGGAGATTGCCCTCCTTCTATGTGGCCGGGGAAGGATTATTATAATCCAAGGTGTTTTTCTTTCTTGATTTATGAAAATGGTTTCATAATGACTAGTAGGATACTATTTGTAGACGAAATCTCTTAAATCTATCTGTTTATTTGAAGATTTGGAAATGTTTGGTGGTAACTTTATAAACTTTCATGTTTATAGTTTCTAAATTTTGTTTGACCAGAGAATCTGAACCAAATTCTTGGGAGGACACAATGAAAGATGAACTGGAGCGTGAAAAGTATCCCCGTATGCCATGGCATGATGTCCATTGCGCTCTTTGGGGACCACCTTGTCGTGATGTCGCTAGGCATTTTGTTCAGCGCTGGAACCATGCTAAGGTTTGATGTTCTGCCTCATGTATTTCCTCTTTTTTTTTTTGGTTAAAAGTTATTGTCTGATATTAATTAAACATATTTTAGAGAAGCAAAGCTCCAAATGAACAGAACATTCCACTACTCATCCCTCATCACCACATGGTTCTCCCTCACTACAGGGGAAGAAGTCGAGAGATAGACATTGAAAACAAGAGAGTACAGAAGATAATCAGAAAGATTCCTGC
>JAVXUL010000009.1:583137-609220 GCA_035590515.1 Trichilia minutiflora | reverse complement strand
TTGTGGCTTTGTTTTTAAATCCTTTGGAGTTTGGGTGTCAGGCAGGATTATTTTGGAAGTGTTTGAAAAATGTTTGTAAAAACAGGATAATTGTGTAAGCCTTACAGGCCTACAGGTTATATCCTGTGTGATTGAGTATACCTTGGAGGTCTGTGGCGTTGTTACAGGTGAGACCCACGGGTCGGGTCGTGACATCTTAGAATCAATAAAAAATAATGGAATAAAATTTGAATATGGTTATTATAGCAATTATTGTCAAAATCAAAAAAGAAAGAAAAAAATTGAATGTGAGGGTTGTAGCAATGTACTGTTCACGAATACTATAGACGGTGAATATTTACGGATACTATATACATACTGTATATAGGTACTATAGACATATTGTATACACCTATAGCAATTTGTTTATTATTTTTTTAATGTAGTTTCGAAATTGGCTGAAGAAATATTTTTAAACAGTGAATAATATATAAATAACTTGTTCAAACTTGATTTGAATCAAAGCTCTGATACCAAATGATGCGAAAATCTCAAGAACAATTAGTATTGAAACCCCTAATTCAAGTGTTCAGGAACCCTAAGCCCTTTAATATTATAAGAACAAAATTTTAAACCCTAGAATAACAACGTACTCAAGAACTTAGAATATTAATAAAAAAAAATTAATGCCACAAATATTACTAACCTTTGATAAGTCAATCACAAATCTATAAAGAAACCACATAGATTAGTCAATTCTCACTTAAAGAAAAATCAAAATCTATTCAATCAATAATAATATCCTTTCAAGTTTATAAGGCTATTTATAGTCTTAAAAAAAAATATAATCCTAAAAGGAATAGGAAAAAATTCTAAAGTTTTATGGATTTGGACCCAATTAGTAATTAGGCCAAGTCTTATAAATCAAATTAAACTAATTAAAATAAAGTAAAGATGAACCCTAATTAATATATGACTAATTAGAAACTCTAATGTTGAACCTAGATTTGATCTTCACAAGTCTCAATAAGATGGATCAGCCTTTTTTCAATTAAACTCCTCTTTTCACCTATGCACATATTATTAACTCTTGATCTACAATCCCTAATAAGAATCCATGAAATACCACCTTTAAGTTTCTTAACCTTAGAATGAGTGATAGACCTATGTGGCACAACTATATCTTTCAACTTGTCCTTTATATGTTTCTCTTTCTCATATACATTTGTACTGATATCACCTCTTGTCTTGATGCACTTCTAGAAGCAAAAGCCAAGGAAGGAGTTCAGGTGAAAACAAAATAACTGTCTATCGTTGATGCATACTGTATCCTGGTTGCAACTCCAATATTCTGTGAACTTTAACCCCATCAGTCAAGAGTCCGATGGCTTTTGATTTTTCCATTGTTTTAGAATTTGGTTCCAGCAAAATTCTTGCCTTTATAATGCTTATAATCGAAATGGACCATTCGGATTATGTAGGATTTGTTTCAATTATCATGCCTATATTGCCAAATGATAGATTTTCCTTGTTATATTGGATTTTATGGCTTTATCTACTTCCTAGTTATATATTCTAATTAATTTTTATTTAATGATTATGCAGATTTACATTCTTCTTTACAAGGAGGTTTCTGTTGCTTTGAAATAAACAGTTTGTACAGTAAGAAAAGGCTCTTAAATATTCTTGAGAAAGTGAAAGTACTACGCTATCCTGACCATTTCTCAACTGTAATTTACTTATGGTATTCTTCCAAGGCAACTTAAACTAAGGACATTCTTTTTCTTGTCTTGTTTAGGATCATTGATTAAGTATAGCACGCGGGTTGCACCACGAAATAGTTGTCATTGTTGATTATCGTTTTTGTTTCATTGGAGGATTGGATTTATGCTTTGGTCGTTATGACACAATTGAGAACACAGTGGGAGATTGCCCTCTCCTTCCATGTGGCCTGGGAAGGATTATTATAATCCACGGTGTTTTTCTTTTGTGATTCATGAAAATGGTTTCATGATGATGATTAGGACACTATTTGTAGATGGATTCTGTCAACGTCTATCTGTTATTGGAAGATTTGGAAGTGTTTTGTGGTCAGTTTATGAACTTTCATGTTTATAGTTTTTTAATTTTGTTTGATCAGAGAACCTGAACCAAATTCTTGGGAGGACAGAATGAAAGATGAACTGAAGCGTGAAAAGTATCCCCGTATGCCATGGTATGATGTCCATTGTAATCTTCGGGGACCACCTTCTTGTGATATCTCTAGGCATTTTGTTTAGCAATGAAACCATGCTAAGGTTGATCTTCTGTCTCATGTATTCCCTTGTTTTTTTTTGTTTTGTTTTTTTTTTCCAATTACAGTTATTGTCTGATATTAATTAATCATATTTTCAGAGAAGCAAAGCTCCAAATGAACAGAACACTCCACTACTCATCCCTCATCACCACATGGTTCTCCCTCACTACATGGGAAGAAGTCGAGAGATAGACATTGAAAACAAGAGAGTACAGAAGATAATCAGAAAGATTCCTGCAGGCGAGATTCCTTTTGCTCTCAATCCCCGCTGGAAGATATTCTATTGCTTCAGCTGCAGGAAGCTGATAAACTAGGTGGTCCTAACGTAGACCATAAGTTAAATGGCCTGAATATAAATCATAATATTCTTGATAAGCAGATGATAGATTTTGTAGATGACCTTGATGCTGTGGATCTTCACCATGAAATAAACTCAAATTCAATGCTGGAGTTTGGCTTGAAAATGTTAGACCATAAGTTAAATGTTAGATGACAAATGTTAGATGAAGGGGATCACAATATTTATACCAGTGAATGTGGACAAAATGGTCCACGTTTGGCATGCTGCTGTCAAGTTAGCTACTGCTCCAGAACTTTTGTTAAGATTTTATGGTGGTCTGTAATTAATATTCATAATTAGCAGCAACCAAATTTGGAATTTTATTTCTTTTACTTCCTGACATAGTGAATGAACACGTCATGTGTAGGTTATTAGAAGTGTCAGCCTGTGGTCTGCAGGAACAATTCAAACTGAAGATAGCATTCATAGTGCTTATTGTTCCGTCATTAAGAATGCAGAATATTTTATTCACATTGAGGTAAGAGAATTTTATATAATGAAATTTTTTGTTTTCGGTCTATGCTTGTAAATTATTCTATTTTTAGTCTTCTAGATCTACGACCGTTCAGTATGGAAGTTATGTAGTAATCGCACAATGAAGCTCATGCATATCATAGCCTCATTCTGAAAGTTTTTATGAGCCTTAAAATGAAAAGAAATGCCTATTCGTAAAACCAAATTTATACAACACCAATTTGCTCTTATGTTGAGCATTTTGCTGTTATGATTTATTTCTTTCATCCAGAACCAGGTTAGATTTCAGGTCATTGTTGTCTTACCACTCATACCAGGTTTCCAGGTTGATATTTTGGTTGTATTTCCTCAAGGCTTAGTTATAAATATACAACAAACTTAACATCTTACTTTTAGTGAATTTTCATTGACAGGGAGGTATTGATGATGGTGGGGCAGCAACTGTTAGAGCCATAATTCATTGGAAGTATTGGACTATTTCCGGAAAGAAAACTTTGATATTACATAACCTCAGCACGTTGCTTGGACCCAAAACACAAGATTGCATTATCTTCTATGGTTTGGGAGCATATGGAAGACTTTCCAATGGTGGTCCTTTGGCCAATAGCCAGGTATAAATTGAATTATGTGCTCCAATGTAGTCTGCTGTTTCATTTTATCAGATGGCTATGTTCTAAGCATGACCAGACCAATAGGAAGTCCTAGTCTGCTAGACATTCAACCTAAGGCTGGTCTTGGCTCTAACCTGGTTCCCTTGATTCAAGAAAATGAAGCGTAGCAGTTCATGGAGTATGGCTTCATTAGTTACTCATTACATAATTTGCTTACTAATTTGTAATCTTGATTTTCATACAGGTGTATGTTCATAGTAAACTCATGATAATGGATATTCGCTCTGCCGTGATTGGGTCATCCAATATTAATGATAGAAGTTTGCTCGGATCAAGGTACCATTTTAACTGTGCCAAGATATGTGACATGGTTTATTTTGTCTTAACAGTTTATTTTTAGCAAACTAAAGTTAGGTCAAAACCAATGCTTATATTTCATTCATTTACATTTAATTAAGCCACAATATAATCACTTTCTCATAATTTGATTCATTAATACTATTGATTCGATTTCCTTTTCAGATTGGTGTACTTATCGAAAGACAGAATTTCTGGAATCATTTATGAATGGTGAGCCTTGGACGGCCGGAAATTTTCTTAATCTCTTCGGTGCTCGCTGTGGTCTGAGTATCTTGGTCTTCATGCAGGAGAGGTAAGTATATTGAATATCATGAACGTCTTCAGCCAACCTTGTTCACTCATGTTTTACATTCAAGACATTTTAAATCGTGCTTCTGTAAAGAAGATACTGAATCACTTTTTCTTCTTTACTTCCTCGCCTACAATGAAAACTTGGGATTAGACAATCATTGATTATCTAACAAATTTCTGTGTAATTTGACTCATCAGATCTTCCGTTTAAGTGTGCTGTAGCAGACAACATATAGAGACTTGTGACTAGAAACTGCAAAGGTGAAAACAGTACATATACTAAGAAAAATTGCCTACTTTTAGTGGAAGTAAAACTCATGGCAGTTTTTTGTCATCCTCTACACATATTTGCTTTCTTCCGGTTATGTCGCTTACTTGGTTTCCGCTACATGAAGTTGATATGCCATAACATCCAACAGGAAAACACCACAATTTGCCAAGATGTCTTCGGTGGCATTCCTAATGAACTTACACATTCAAAGTGCAAAATGCTACCAGACGTAGCTCTCGGTCTGAAATTGTAATCAAAATGTAGAGCTGCAATCAGACAAAGCATGAACCAGAGAAAGGCGAAACTGGGGCACACCACGATTGACTTAGGAACAGCCCCGGAGAAACTATAAACCAATATGAACAAAGAAATTTAAGTAACGGACCCAGTGGAGATACTAAATTCTGTTAGGGGACATCTTGTTTCCTTTATAGTTCATGTGTCAGGAAGATTTAAGGCCAGTATTTAATGAGAGTGAATTTTATACATCTCCTCGAGTATTTCACTAAACAACACATAGAGTAGACAAAAATTTTGCACGAGTGTCTGCAGTTGCAGTGCAGATATATAATATGTAGCCAGGAAAGAATAGAGAGAGCATTCGTCATGAGTGGCATAATTAAAACATTTTGGCACTTACAATTTTAGAAGTTATGTATTGTGTGGGATTTGTATGCCCTATTTGGGCTTGATTTATGCTCTTTCTATGCATGAGCTAAAGTTAAAAGATCTTTTAGGGAGAAAATCAAAAATCAATATTGAGTAGATTTTATTATAAATCATGGTATTTGATTAAGAGGAAGATGAGAGCAAATAATTTGCATATAAGCAGATTTTTTTTTCATATTTTATTTTTTTATTTGTTTTATTTTTGAGATTTAAGAATAATATTATAATTTAGTTAAATTTTATTTTTTATTATAAATAGAATGCTAAAATCCTAAGAAAATATTTTTTTTTTACTCTTTCAATATTATTTTCTCTCAAAATTAGAAATTTATTTCTTTTTTTAATAAATTTCAAGAACTCCTTAAAATTAATCCCTAAGATTAATTTTTTTATAACGTTTTCACTACGTCAATTTAGTATCAAAGTATGATTCGTTCTGGTAATACCATGTTTATCACTAGAAGGCCTAGAGGAAACAACCATCTCAGTCACGTGAATAAAAGGGTGTAAATATCATGGATAGTAAATCATTATCTCTAGACATCTCAAAGGGATGAAAGAAACTTGTCAACTTTAGATCTTGCTATCTCGAGACATCTTAAAGGGGCACAAGAAACTCATCAACTTTAGGACTTGCCACTATCCTGACAAAAAATTATAATAGTGTTGATAGAATGGAGTCTGGCATTTTATATCGCAGTTGACTGTTTGAAGGGGATCTTTAGCAAAAAAGTCTGCTGAGTGTCAATGGAATCTTCTTTTTTTAAAATAGAGATAAAATTGATGGTGTGCATTATAGTATCTATATAGTTGATTATAGAGAATAGAAAGTACAAGGATATAGTTTATAATTTAAGTTTGTCTATCACACATTGTACAAATCTTTATAGAGAAATTATTATCTATAAGAAAATATGTTCAGTAAGATTTTCGATTGCAAGCTATATAAATGAGATTTATTGTCATATCTTTGATAACTCAAATATAAAGGGTTTGTTGCTTGAAGAACTATGGCATAATCAAGTAAATACTTGGTATTGCAGATAGCAGATAGCAGATTGTGTACAAATTAATGAAAGATTGACAAAAGCACGCATTAAGACCACAGAAGCGCAAGTGTTGATATGTCCTTGATCAATGGCCAATGAAAATAAAAAAAAAAATCAATTTAAAGTGTGTGGTTTGCAAAAAGAGCCCAAATTTATGTTTAGATTAAAGAATATAATAAACAGCTACCTAATGTTAAATTTGGTTGTGTGGATAGAGTGGTAAATGAGAAATATGACATCATCTCTAATTCTATAAACAACATTGAATCCAGTGAAAATAATTCAAGCCAATACATTATTGGAAAAGTATACTTTAACCTATGATAATTCAATTTCTATATTATACGTTGAAGTTGTTATAGATTTTGAAAAATATATTTCTCAAAAATTTATGGATTTGCATTATGATATTCTAGCTAATAAATCTAATGAGAAATTGTTAGTGTATCAAAAATAAATTTAAGTAATTGGAGAGTTAGATAATTTTATGATATATATGCAGGTCCACTCAAAGCTAGAAATTGGAGAGGTTAGAATGTTAAAGTTAGTGCAACTTACTAGGGAGAGTAAAAAAATTCAAGGACGAGTTTTTCGTAAGTGGAAGTGTCACACCCCGACCCTAGTCGATTACGTAACAATCGTCACGAATCCCAAAAATACATTCTATCACTTAGAATGCACTCCTAGAACCGTAAGGCATTAGTACCTGTTTTCAAACTCATTTTCAAATAAAATTATACAAAATAGAAGATTTTCAATCACACATATATCAACATATATATTTTCTCAAAATACATTATAAAATATTCTTGGCCAAGCCAAATATATCAATTCACTTCATTACAAATGTTTTTACATACAATGGACCATAATATAAAAACCTAGGTCGAATATCTGCAAAACTGTACTGAAGTCTCGCTTCAGCTATGTTATATCGCACTCGACTATACTAACCTGAAATGGGAAGTGAGGGATGAGTATTTGGGAAAATACTTAGTGAGTAGAAAAAAAACATAAAAACAGAAAGCAGAGGCCCATACATTGATTACAGAAAACTCTCGTAATCATAAAATCAATCATAGTGAAATGTGACATCATATACATATTTAGAAAACCAATATAATATCAAATATGTATATCCCCTCGATCTATAGGATCCCATCCACTCCCTCAAAGTTGTATGGTTAATCCGTAACCCTGGTTGGGGATGTGTGCCCATGTATAATATCCCTCTGTCTATAGGATCTCATCCATTCTCTTAGAGCTATATGGTTAATCTGCAACCCTAATTGGGATACTATCACATCAATATAAGGCTAGCATGCTTTAGCCTGGACATGTGGATTCCACCCATCCCACTTTGGATTGTATGACCAATCCACACTCCTAGGTCTATTGGATTCCACCCACTCTACATGAGTTATATGGACAATCTTCACCCACTTATAGTCAATAACATAGCACACAAAATTATAAATTAATCTCAATGACCTATCAGAGCAAATCGAGTAACTGGTAGCTCACAAGGCCAAAACATAAAACAAGTATGGCGCCCCGATCATTATACTCAACTATGCCACATTCACAAAAATATATAAAACTGACCTCCGGCATCAAAATCACAATATTAATATATATGCTAGGCCTCTGGTCTCACATTCATGACAATCCAGGTTTCATTACAAACCTATTTCTATCACAAATAAGGGACCAACCCAGCTACCACACAACAACATACATACATCACTTCCTCATTTCAGTTATCCATATACATATTCACATGCTATCCTCTAGCATTATATTCATTCATAAATAATAATAAATAAGGCGAAGGGAAAAGAATATATCCACTCACTATTTTGGGATAGGAACCACCCTCTCGATATCCTCCTCGCGACGGAGATCCTCCCTTCTCGGCTATCACGCTTGGATACACATACAAATACAGATTCAAAAATCTATCATAATGTACGTGTATGATACAATGTATGCTCATGCTACTCTCGCACTCTTCTCCCTCTCTCCCTATCTTCTCTCTCTCTCTTTAACATACTACCATAAGTGAAACTTCGTTTTATTTATCATTTTCTCATCAATTTCAACACTAGTAGCTATCAAAGCCCCCTAATTTATCAATATAAACGATAAATTAAAAAAAAAAAACAATTCTAAGGTTTTATAAACAGTATCCGAGCTATACATTCTTATATCTACGCGAAATGATAGCTCAAATAAGAGAAAAAAGTTGAAGAACAAGTTTACTCGAACTGGTAGGTGAGCTTGCAGCCCATTTTTAGCTTGAATCTCTCTTTGGTTACTGATCACCGTACCTCTTCTCCTCACAAATCCTCATAATCCGACGGGTAGAACTCCGATCAAAGAAGATTTCGGGATTCTGGTGTTGATTCTCAATTTATAGGAATTGAAATGACGAAATTTAATTGAGAAATAGTGGAGATCAGTTTCAAGAGAGAGAGAAACGATTTCTGTCAAAAATGGAGAAAGCGAAAGTGAAAAATTAAAATAGAAAAGACGATCCCCTCCTCAACGAAAATAGGCTGTGAAATCATCCAAAAGTGTCGATATCTTTCAAAACGTATCGATACTTTTAGTATCTTGCCTGCAACGTATCGATACTTTTTCCTAACGTATCAATACGTTTGACTATTTACTGTTTACTAAGCCTACAAGGTGTTGATACCTTCCTCAATGTATCGATACCTTTCATCGCAAACGACCTTATCTCCGTCACTAACGTGTCGATACCTTTGCCAAGGTATCAATATGTTTGTCACTATTACATAACATAATGCTTGTAACGTATCATTACGTTTGGCCCATTACTGTTTATCATGCCTTCAACGTATCGATATGTTTGGTCCTCAACTCTAAAAGGTGTTAATACCCTTCTCTAAAGGTGTCGACACGTTTGGCCTCACCCTCAACATATCGATACGTTTCCCTAAATGTATCGATACCTTTACTTTTGGTCCTCCTTCCAGGACTATCACTTCAAATAGCCATAACTTTTGGCTCGGATATCGTCATGGAACTCATAATATATCAATGGAAAGCTCTCTTCGAGCTTTACAAAAATAATAAGAACTTTTTCTCAATTGAAGATAATTTTAGGATAAAAAATCTAACTCTTTCTCATAAACTCATATTATGTATCACACATCTTCTTCTAAAATGATTTCAAGTTATCACACCCTCTCGCGCATGATCAAAACACTACTATATGCACAAAAACTTATAAGGATTTTATAATAATATCCATAACTTTAAGGGACGAGTTTAACAGAAAGAGTCTAATGCAAAAACTAAAGTTAAGATTCTTAGAGAAAAAACCGAATATCAATATTTGATGAATTTATTTTAAATTATCATTTTTTACTCGTGAGGAAGATGAGAATAAAGAATTTAAGTATAAATAGTCTTTTTTATATTTCACTTTTAAAATTTAAAGATAATATTATAATTTAGTTAAATTTTATTTCTTATTATAAATAGAATACTAAAATTTTGAGGGAACAGATTTTTATTATTTTAATATTATTTTTTTAAGTTAGATCTAACTCTTTTCTTGATGAATTCTAAAAATTTCTTAAGATTACTTTTATTTATCACGTTATTATTGTGTCATCTTTATAAAGGAAAATTTTACGTTCTTTTTCCCTTTGATCAAGAGAAAAAATGTTTATTTACACTGAGTATTATATGCTCGAATAATTTGTTGGAACTAAATTTACTTCAGCCTATAAAGATTGATTCAAATATAGCTGCCAGCCTTCAACTTTATCTGGGGTTCAAATCAGACCATTATCTGAATGTCTGTCTTGATACTTCTTATTGTCCTAGATCGTGAAAGGCAAATGAATAAACATATGCATCTGAAAGAAATTGGAGAATTCTATTAAAAGATGACAAAGATTTATTTTTTTCTCTAACAGACTTCGTCTGCTTTTGAATTTTGGAAATAAGAGAATGATTCTCTTGTCCATCCCAAATGATGTAAAAAAAAAATTAAATTAATAAATTTAATTCAAGAGATTAAGTGGCACTTGAATATGACAACTTCCCTTTTAGACAAGCTCATGCTGCATATATAGAAGTTGTTTTGGGTAGCTTTTTTAAGCCCTAAAAATTAGTTTTTGTTTCTCTTAAAAAAAAGATTTAAAATTAAGATAAGAATTTTTTTTAAAAATTATTTAACATAATATATAATATAATCTTTTTTTATTAAAATTATTATAAATGATATTGAATTTAGTTAAAACAAAAATTTTTAAAAATGAGTTAAGAAGATATTTTTGAAATAAAATAAATATTATCTGTATATTTAATAAGAAGAGAAGAGAAAATTTTTATTTTCTAATTTTTTATATTTTAAATATTAAAAAAATTTTGTTTTTATATATTTGACATAGTTTTTAATAAAAAAAAGATTAAGAAACATTAAAAAAAAAAAAAAAAACTAAGTCAAACACAAATATGGTGAAACTTCATGAGTGTCAAACACAAATATGGTGAAACTTCATGAGTCGTTTCCAAAACGACATTTTTTTCTTTTAACCTTGCATCCTCTTTGTTATAGGTTTCACTTTTATAGGTAAATTTATAGCGTGTTATTAACCAAACACTAAAAAACACATTTAAAATTCGAATATATTAGTTGGCCACCAAAACAAAATTGGCTGGAAGCCAACGTACCATCGTATTTTTAATTTTGAAATCCTGATAGTTAAGGTATTTTTGGTATGTTTATCAACCATCTATCCTTTTATAGAGTCATACTTCGACAGTTAATGTTATTATTCCATATCTCGATCCAGCACATCGTTTAATCCTATTGCTAATTAATTTATGGATTAAGAAGAGAAATAATCAAATATGCACAAAAAACCTTTCGAATTAACTACATTGAACAAGCTGCAATGAAAAGGTAAACAAGGAGCAAATGAAATTCCTTGTGCTACTTTTCATTCCTATTTTGGAGTTGCAACGGCATGAACTTGCTGAGAAAAAGTTGAAGAGTGAAAGAAGAGACAAATGGCTGAAATATCATCCATTGCAAGTCCTTTCCTCTTGAGTTTCCATGCATGAACAGCAAAATCAACCACACGCTTAGCCGATTTTGCCCTGTCTGGTGCTGAAGACACGATGTCAACTGCTTCTTGATTGGAGATTACATCCCATACCTGAACAAGAAAAACCGAACAAATGGTTTTAACATATTTTACAGCATTCTTTCCGAACAAAATGGCACGAAAATGCTTAGTTGAAAATGTATTACCCCATCAGTTGCAAGCACAACAAATTGGTCGTTGCTGGTTATATGTCTATGCGTTACTTCTGGTTCAGAAATTAATCCATATTCCTTTACACAGTAATCACCAAACGCTCTAGACATTGCTAACCCCGGAGATTCCTCATCCGGAAGCCAAACTCTGTGCACTCCAGGCTCATCTTCCAGACAGAAAACTCGGCCATTGCATTGAATTATTCGCTCTGCTTCCTCTGCAAACACAATCAACAAGTATGTAAAGAACTCGCGTCGATCTTTCACCTTTGTTTTGTGAGAGAGATACTAACGAGGTATGTTAGGCTTGAAATCAACTGTCAGCTGAAATGGAACCAAGTTTCCATCATCCGACGTTGTAGCTAATACAGCTCTAGAATCCCCAACATTAGCTACAATGATGAATTCGCCCTGGTGATTGGTGAAGCAGAAAACAAATATGTTACAAAATTCTGATATAACATTTGAAAAAATAAAAGTATGTGACGAGTTCTAATACCTGTCTCACAATTGTTAATGCCGTTGTTCCGCTGTAGAATGAATCAATCTTTCGAGTCTGCTGGAGTTCTAGATCAACAGCAGCACAAGTTTTGACATAAGAATGCTTCCATATGTTGAATCTGTGATGCTTTTTTTCTGAATCCAAGCCATTTTCTGGGAGAAGAGAAGCTTCGTCTAGAGCCTCTTGCCAATTACAAAGCAATGATGAAGGCATCGATTCTCGAACCTTTTTCGCCACGAAATGGCCCCAAGGACCATGGCCATCAAATATCCCACAGAAAATCATGTCTGCTTGGCATCCAAATTCCTGATCCAACACAAAGAAGTAAAATTAGAGACAAAATGCAGCATATTTTTCATAAGTAACATCTCATTTGGTAAAAAAAATGCATACCTCCCACACAATTGCGCTATCTTGGTTCACTCCTTTGTTGCCTCTCTTGGAAAAAACTGAGACAAAATTGTTGGAACCATCGACATTTACAATACCAGAAGATTTTAAAATCAAGTCATTCTTTTTTGCTTCTTTTACCATTGCTTCTGCAATTCCTCTTCCATCAAAACTCTGAGAATTCTTCCCTTTTTTGCTTGTAAACGATTTCGCCAATCCAGTGAACATGGAGGAGAAATGGCCCATATCCTCAACTCAGTCCCCACAACACACCACAATCAAATTGTTTCTTTTCTTGTGTCTTTCCCTTTATGTAGACTCAAAATCTGGACAATAAAAATGACAAAATAATTACGTACACTCCAAATTTTGCTTCAATGGGAAATGCTTTAGAGAAACTTAAGAAAGGAAGAATTGTGTATTCTTCTTTTTCCCAAAAATTCTTTCCTGAGAACCACACGGAAAGTTAAGGCCTATAAAATTGAGTGATGCTTAAACAGATATAAAAGACATGATCCGACTCAGAAAGTCAAGAATCTCGGAATTTAATAGAGAGTAAAACAAGAAACGGTGAATGTAAACCAGATTTTTTTTTTTTTTGAGAGAGAGAGAACCAAACGGAAAGTTAAGGCGTATCAAATTGAGTGATGCTGAAACAGAAATAAAAGACATGATCCGACTGAGAAAGTCAAGAATTTCTGAATTTAATAGATGGTAAAAACAAGACCCTGTGAATGTAAAACATTTTTTTAAAGAGAGAGAGAGAGAGAGACAAATGTGAAATAAAATTTAATAAAAAATAAAAACAAGAGGCTGTGAATCTGAAAGACATTACAGAGAATATTCATTTTCTGACAATGAATTCCAATATCACACGATCTAGAATTACTTAGAAAGTAATCAAAGAATTATAAAAAATGAAACATAGCAGCCTATATCAGAAAAGTTTTGTTTGGTTACTGAGAAAAAGCAGCATAGCCTTTCAAAATTTTCTTATCTCATCTTTTCGCCCATGCCGAACAAACCAAAGGTGAACCTTTTGTTTGTTTGCTGAGAAAACAAAAGGAAAACACAGGAGGAAAAATATAAAGTATGGAACGCAACAACGTATTGAAATTTACGTTTTTCTTCTAGTTTTTCTCAAAACTTTACCGGAAACCAAATAAACAATCTAAAACAAAACTTTTTACTCAACCCACTTGATTTTTTCGTATCCATGACATTCCATGCTAAACAACACAGACATCAAACCTATCATTTCAATTTTTTTAACTTTCTCGGTAACCAAACAAGACAAAAGAACAAAGTCGACAAAAAAAAACTTATGCAAGCATGCAAGACCTTACTGATCAAAAACCCAGATTCTGATACAGATATACTTGACGAAAAGCTAACGTCAACTGCCTGAATTTTACGCAGCCCCGATCAGTTGTTATTGAGCTCAGAATTCTAGAGAGCAAATCTAGAGAAAGATTGCAATCCATGTTGAAAGAACTTTTGTTGTCTTCTGTCTCTCTCTTTTTATTTGTAAAGAAAACAAAGTCACGGTCTTTTATCGTTGCTGCCGTACATACTCGCATGCTAATTCTGTTTTGTGAATTTGCTTTTGCTTATGAATTGCTTTTTAACTAAAAGTGCTTTTAGTTTTGTGGTTTTAATTTTTCTTGGTAGTTATATGTATAGTCTTATTATAATTTCTTAATATTATCAAAATTGGAAAATAAATAAAATAAATAAAATTCTCCATAGGGTCAATTAAGTTTAGCTAAATTACTTGTTAATTATTAATTATATTTTGACCGATATTTTTAAAAATTTTTGAAAATATACTTCCTAAGACATTTTATCCTATGAATTATCTCATAAAACATGAAGAATTTTATTTATGTATGATTAAATTTTATGTTTATTAATTTATTATGATATTGTATAATGAAATGAAGAAAATGATGAAATTATTGTGAAGAATTACTTTTATAGTTTCCATTTTTCATAACAATTTTAAATCTCATATTTGACCATATGGTATTTATAATCAATATGTTAAAATAATTATTATTTACAAAAAAAAAAGTTGGATATTGCAGACATATTCAACTGTTGACAGCTCCAATTTTATAGAATTATTGGCATAGAATTTTAATTTCTTTATTAGTTTAATAATATTTTTTATCTAGAGATAAGTGTATTAATTAATTAATTAATTAATTTTAAGTTCTTGATAATAACAATAATAAATAAATAAACAAATACATGCCTTTGATTGTCCAAACATTATCGCTTAAATAAAATTTTATTTTTTAATTTAATAGAATATCCACCATATGAATTATTCTAAATTGGAACGTCAAATTTTAACAACAATGTTTGATGTAGTTTTTGACATATATTTTATAGTATAACATGATCAGTGTCCAAAGTTTTATACCATACTTGTTGCACGTAATTTTTTTGAAATAATTTGATGATAAAAATTTAATATAATATTTATTTTAATTTTAAATTATTAGAATTTTTTATTAAAATATTTAAAAATTAGATAATAAATTTTATTTAAATTATTTTTTAAAATATGACGGTTATTGAATTTTTGTTCAATTAAATAGGTTAGAATCTTTTATATATAAAAAAATATTCATTACACGTGGTTAATTCTAAGCCCGTTGAAAGTTTTATGGACCAACACTGCCCAAATTTTTGTTAACGGAATATACTTAATTAATTAATTAATTAGGTAGGGGTCAATGTCAGGTGACAATTAGGATAACCAATGATAAGATGTCACATGAGCAAATAAATTAACAGACAAATAATATTAAATGTTTATTAAGTTTGCATCATATTTTCTTGTGTGACGACCAAACTACAAAGTTAAAAAATATTAATCAAATATCATAAAATAAATAAAAATTAATTATCTTTAAAAGAAAATACTCTCATAATAACATATAATTAATATATGTTAATTAATTAATTAATTATATTCTAATATTAAAAGAATAGTGATATCTCAATATGATATAATATATAGAAACATCAAATTTCGTTATGTCTTATTATTTTGGGCTCAATCTAAATTTTTATGTAAAAATATAATATTATAATTTAATATATATTGGATCAAATTAAAATATTACTATTCTTAAAGTAATAACTAAAAATATTACATAATTTATTTGAATAATATGAATAAATTGATTAAAAAATAAAAAATTTACTCTATTATTTTAAAAATAATAAAATAAAAATCTCTCTTAATTTACTTGTTTTATGATAATAGTGGAGCCTTTTAAGAATTTGAATGAAATTAGAACAAACTATTCATGACGTAAACCAAAATCAAAGACAAATTGATGATAATGGACTAAAAAGTCAATCCAATTATCAAGAAAAGTGAGGTGTCATTCGCAAATTTACATAAACAAGACGCGTGTAATTTCAGGTAAGGCTACGATGCACCCATATCACCGTATATTCATTTTTATTTTTAACTCTTTTTATTGGAAAATCAAATTATTTTGTTATAATTCTTAATTTTTATTATAATTTTCATTTTTTATTTTTATTTTTATAAATTAAGATATATAATAAAAATTACTATGCAAAATTTGAAGATTATAGTAAAAATTCAAAAAAAAAAAAGAAAATCTATGGTATATATAGCTGCACTCTAGCATGCCCCCCCTAAATTTTGCACATGATAATTTCCTTACCACATGTGCAAGGATAGAAAGAGACACGTGCGTGCACAATTTTACTGAATAGCATTTGTCTATTCATTCATCGTGACCTTTGTCTAGAGAGGTCTATCCACTTTTTAATTTGCCAGAATCTTGTTATTTATTTTGTAATTATTGAGTAAAAGTTAATTTATTATTCATATTTTATTAATTATAGAGTTATCATTTTTTACCCTAAAATTAAGATACTGATGCTATAAATAAAAAATTAATAATTTAATATTATTTTAAGTTTTTTAATAATTTTTATCATATCAAATTAATAACCTTAAATTTTAATGTTAATTACATTATAAAATCAAAGTTATCTAAAAATTAAATACAATAGAGGATAAATCAGGTTCTCGATCATAAGATTAATATACTAATTAAAACATAAGAATTGAAGTTATATGATAACAAAATATGATAATGGACGATAAATCTTATTTTTAGTCCTAAGGTTAGAATATCAAACTCAAGAACAATAGACTAAATCACATAGTCTTGACTATCGAAAAAAATGGAGGATAATATAAGATATATGAAGAATTACCAATAATTCATAGGTTTACATGTAATTCCTAAGAATTACATGAAGAGCATTCGCTTTACATTTTGATAACGTGTAAACTTAGAAGTAATTATTGATCCAATTTCTCAAAATTATATATGATGAGCGACTAAAGGATGATAAGTAGTGTCGTCCTACTTACATGTATTGACCCCAAGGTTGCATGTAAGATTAAATATAATCATTAATTCCCTCCTCCGAATTATGACAGGCAACCAGAAGGTAACAAGTAATACCATCCTACTTGTCTTCAAAATTTATGAAAAGAAGAGGCAATCAAGTAAGAAGGTTTCAAATCTTTAAATTTTCAAACCTATATCTTGTAAGTTTATTGTCACTTTTTTCTATCAAAAAATAACATAAAATCTTACTTGAGTGTTTAAAGATTTTCGTCAAGACACTGGTTGTCGCGTCCCCACCATCTAGGATTTCCACATAACTACTATTACAGACTCTGTATATGTATTCTAATCCCATAATGTATGTCCAAAACTTATTAGGCTCTTTATATATTATTTGTATTCAAATTGATAACAAGTTTACAAATATACGAAATATATGATTTCAAAAGTTTTTTATGAATTTTGAAATATATGTGTAAGTCAATTAATTGATACAACACCAGTGGTTATAATTTACAGAATTGTGAGTCAGAGTATAAAAATATAACTAAATCTTCAAAATCTTTATACAATCACCATCATTCAAATCCCGTAACCCAACTTAGGTATATCTGAAACTGAAGTGGAAAGGGTTGAGTATATAAAAATATACACTGTGAGCAAATATAGATTTTGAACAAGTAAGAAAATTGTTTAAAATAATATTATTGATATCAAAGTGACTAAAATAATCGTGCATAATGACATTAAGATCATTTTATGAAAACCTTGTTCAATTTTACATAAAACGACCCTCAAGCGATCGTGTGATTCCATATAAGATTGTCCTCTTTCTATTTTTTGTCTTAGTGAATCATTCTTTCACAAATGAGGTAACCACCTCTCTTATATTGGTTCCACTAACACAAACTTACCTAGGTGGCTTCTCCTAGGTCCACTCTAAGCTAACTAAATAACTCTGTAGCTAAAGTGTTGGTCTCCTTAGCTATGGCCTCCTCAACTATCATAATTATAAACTTGATTGCCTAAAAATGAATTGAATATGGTAGTTACAATACCAAGAGAGGGCAGTGAATTGACTTTTCTAAATTTTAAAACTAAATGATGCAGCGGATATAAATGCATTCTACTTAATCAATATATCACAGATAAAGCATGTAGATATTAATAATATAAATAAAAAACAGTGTAGTAAATAAAGTGATAGAGAAAGAAAGGGAAAAATGCAAACTCAATTTATGGTGATTCAGCATAATCCAGCCTACATTTACCCTCTCAGCTTTCACCAGGTTGAGGCTTCACTATCCTCTTTGTTCACACGACTCAAGAGTAACCCAGATTATAATTTCTTCTTAAATGACGAAGGATACCCAAACAAGTCTTACTTTCTATAGGTGAAAAACAACCAAAATCTTATTTTTATAGGTAAAGAATAACCCAAAATCATAATTTTACGGGTAAAAAATAACCCAATACAACTCTTTTTTAAAGGTAAAGTGCAATCCAAAAAGTAACAATCAAATGCTAAAAATAATGAAGCTCTCTCTCACTAAAACAGATATTCAATAATGCTTTATATACAATATTTCTCTTTTTATACTTAAGCATAAAATAATTTCAAAAGTTATATGATCATCTTTTTGTTTGTTCACTTATATTCTACTAGAAAGATGTTGCTTTTAAAGTTCTTTTTGATTTCCTCCAACGGCTCTTTAATTTTACTATTAATATCTATATTTAATGTGATGAACTAGCCATTACAATCTTTGAGTCTACCAAAGGTGTCAACATATTTTTTAAAGGATCCGACACGTTTAAATGTCTCACCATGAAGGTGTCAATACATTAGTTTAAATTATCGATACATTTTGACATTCGTCTTCTTCATATTTCTTCATACTAAAGATGTCGATACGTCTTTCAAAGTTGTCAACACGCTTTCACGTAAACTCTAAGAATTTTATTATAAATGTGTCAAAATGTCTATCATTAGTGTCAACACATTTCATCTCAATCTTCGAATTTTGATAATTTGTCTTCATCTTTTAAACTTGAAAAAAATACCCTTTTACTAACAAGATCAAGTAAACATATTTGTCTAATAAAATTAATAACATATAATCAAAAATTAAGCTTACAAAGCACAATCAAAGTTTTACATCATTAATCAAATGCAAAATAATTAAACACAACAATCTAACAAATCATTTGTTCATTATTGAAAACACATATGGTCATCATCAAAAACACATATATGTCAACAATCTCCCCCTTTTTGATAATGACAAAACAAAATGATTTTCTCCTCTTATCAATGTTTTTCTCTGTGATGCTTCCCTATATATTATCACTCCTTAGGACCTCACGGCTTTGTTCTTAGTAATGGGTTATCCCAAGGACTTTCCAAGAGGTCACCCATGTTGATACTACTCTCGTCCAAGCATACTTAACTGCATAGTTCTTGAAATTTAACCACCACCCATCCTAAAAGACCTTATTGCCAACTTGGTTCCAATTTCATATATATAGCACACTAACTTTCTCTCCTATTCTGATATGGGACTCTTCCTGCCCCCCCACCTATCCTGAAGCCTGTTAAGAGTCGTTCTTTGCTCAGGCCTTTATCCTAACGGAACTCCTCGCCCTCAAAGATCGAGATGTTACAGGCCCATCAGCTTCTACTGGCTCGTCCTTGAGCTCATAATCGTACTAGAGGAGAGTTGGCTCTGATACTATATTGTAACACCTGTACCAAGACTATCAACAATATTTTTTGCTTTGACCCAACTCTTGGGGCCTCACGATTTTGTTCTTGATAATGGGTTATCCCGAGGACTTTCCAAGAGGTTATCCATCTTGGTACTACTCTAGTTTAAGCACACTTAACTGTATAGTTCTTAGAATTAAATCACCACCCATCCCAAAAAGTCTTGTTGACAACTTGGTTCTAACTCTTTATATATAGCACAATAACTTTCTCTCCCAATCCGATATGGGACTCCTTTTGCCCCCACGACTATGCTGAAGCCTGCTTGGAGCCGTTTCTTGCTCAGGCCTTTGTCCCAACGCCACTCCTTACTGTCAAGAATCGGGATATTACAGTTTCAAAATTTAAGTAGATAGATAGCAAAATGGGGATGAATCAATCATTCACATCAAGGAAATCTAATAGAAAAACCAGATCATTAATCATCGAAAATATAGAATCTATATGGAGACCTTAATATTATTTGGTAACATATTTACTTCCTTTAAAACCATGGTTTCTCTTATTTTTCTTATGTCTCTTTCTATTTATTAATCTCAATCGTTTTATTTTTCTTATGTCTCTTTCTATTTATTAATCTCAATCATTCATAAATAAAGCAGGAGAAACTAATACTCATAGCATACATAAAAACAACAATGAGTAGTGTATATATTTTTGCTTCCACATCAACAAAATGAGTTTGTCAAAAATAAATTCATTTTTTAATCATTATGATCATTTAAAAGTAATTAAACACTTTTCACTATACCCAGATCATTTAAAAGTAATTAAGCATGATTCAATTAATCAAATCATGCTTAACATCATAACATATAAAGATAATTTATTTTAAACAAATAAACAAAGTAAAGAATTAAAAAAAATCTAGTCGTTTTTGTTTACCTCATCCTTTCCCACTTAATGCCATGATGCACAAGTTAGCATGCTCATTTTTGGATGATAGGGAATCTTTACTTGAGTTGTCATCCCATGTGAGCTTCAAAATTTTTTTTTCTTCTTGTCTTTTTTTTTTCTTCATAGAACATTTTGGTCTTATATATCCTAGTCTTTCACATTCATGGCAAATAATCTTCTTGTTTTTCTCTTTTTCTTTACTTCTCATATACTTACTTTTACTAAGAAGCTTATTTAATTTTCTTGTCATTTTTTGAAACTTTTCACCCTCATCTGAATCTTGGCTACTTTTGTGAAATCCGTCCTTCAGTACTATAGGCATAATAATAAATCTCTCAAGAGTTTTCGTGTATATTATCATGTTTAGATTATACACGAGAGGGTATAAAACTTGAAGATTTTTGTTTAAGTAAGATTATGGAGTGGGATAGGAGTCTCTGAGAAAGAACTGGATTTTTGACCCTAAAATCATCTCCAATTAAGAAAAGTTCTTTATAATTTTTGTAGATCTCGAAAAGAGCTTTTCGATGATATATTATAGATTCTAAGATAATACCCGAGCCAAAAGTTATGGCCAATTGAAGTAGTAGTCCTCAGAAAGAGGATCAAAAGCAAGGTATTGATACCTTTAAGAGAAAGGTATCGATATGTTTACTGTGTGAGACCAAACGTGTCAATACCTTTGGAGAAAGGTATTAACACCTTTCAGAGTTGAGGGCCAAATATATTGATACGTTGAAGGCATGATGAACAGTAAACAGTGCCAAACGTATCGATACCTTAGCAAGGGTATTGACACCCTGGTGACGGAATGAAGTGCGCTTAAGACGAAACGTGTTGATACGTTGAGGAAGGTATCAACACCTTGCAGGCTTGTGAACAATATTTTGGTCAAATGTATCGATACGTTAAGACAAAGGTATCGATACGTTGCAAGAAAAATACCAAAGGTATTGATACGTTTTGAAACGTGTCGACACCTTTGAACGATTGCATAGCCTATATGTGTCGAACGGGAGGATCGTCTTCTCCATTTGATTTCTTTGCTTTCTCTCTCTATCAAAATAGCAAAAACTATTCTCTCTCACCATTAAAACTGATCTCAGCCATTTCTCAACCAAACTCCACCATTTCAATTCCTATGAACTCAAAATCAACACCAAAAACCCAAAATCTCCTTGGATCAAAGTTCTAATTGTTGAATCGTGAGGATTCGGGAGACAAGGAGGCATGATAAACAGTAGTCAAAGAGAGATTCAAGCTAAAAAGGGACTCCAAGCTCACCTATCAGTTCGGGTAAGCTTGTTCTTCAGCTTTTCTCTCTCATTTGAGCTATCATTTCGTGTAGATCTAAGAATATATAGCTCAGGTACTGTTTATAAAATCCTAAATTTGGGGCTTTTCTAATTTATCATTAAGATCGATAAATTAGAGGGCTTTGATAACTATTGATGTTAAATTAGATAAAAAATGCTTGATAGTAGAGTGAGATTCATACTTAGTCGTATATTAGAAAGAGAGAGGGTAGAGAGAGAGAGAGTACGAGAGTATCATGAGCATGTATTGCATCATGCACACACATCATGAATCTGTGTTTGTATGTGTATCCAGGCGCGACAGCTGAGACAAGAGGATCTCCTCCGTAAGGAGGATATTGAGTGGGTGGTTTCCTACCCCAGAACAGTGAGTGAACATATTCCTTTTCCTTCGCCTCGTTTTATGTCATTTATGAATAATTATAATGTTAGAGATGATAGAATAGAATATGAATGTGTATGTATATAACTGAATTGAGGAGGCGTTGGATGTATGTTGTGTGGTGGTCGGGAGGGCCTTTTATTTGTGATAGAATAGGTTCGTGATGAAACTTAGATTGTCATGAATATGAGACTGGAGGCCCAATATTCATATTGTGATTGTGAGGCTGGAGGCCAATGTTATATACATGTATGTGAATGTGGCATAGTTGAGTGTAATGATTGGAGTGCCATATTTGTTGATTTGGCTTTATGTGCTAGCTTATTTTATTTATTGTTTTGGCTTGGTGAGCCAACGATGATTTGATTTACCTTGATGGACTATTGATATCGATTTACGATTATGTGTGCCATGTCATTGACTATCTATGGGCGAGGATTGATCATACAGCTCGTAGAGAGTGGGTGAAATCTAATAGTCCTAAGGTGAGGATTGACCATATAGCTGAAGATAGAGTGGATGGAATCCAATAGACCCAGGAATATGGATTGTCTACATAGTCCAAAATGGGATAGGTGAAATCTAATATATGCAAGCTATAGCATGCTAGCCATTTATATATATATGTATTCATGAGCACACATCCCCCAACCAGGGTTACAGATCGGTCATACAGCTCAGAGAGAGTAGATGGAATCTTATAGATCAGAGGATCATATACGTATTTGATTTGTATTAACTTTCAGAGTCATGTAAATTATGCCACATCATATTTGGTTTGGATTTCGAGGGATTTTTGAATCAAGTGTATTTATATTCATTTGTTATGTTGTTTTCTTGTCACTCACTGAATATTTTTCTAAATACTCACCCTCACTTCCTATTTTAGGTTATTGTAGTCGGATATGGCATAACATAGCTGAAGCGAGACTTCAGTACAGTTTTCTGGTACTCGACTCAGTTTTTCTATTATGGTCCACTGTATGTAAAAACATTTGTAATGAAATAATTTGATGTATTTGACTTGGCCAAAGATAGTTTGTATTTATTTTGAGAAAATACAGATGTAACATATGTTTTTTTGAAAATCTTTTATTTTGTACTAGTTTATTTGCAATTGAGTTTGAAAACAAGTACTAATGTCTTGCGGTTCTAAGAGTGCATTCTAAGTGATAGAATGTATTTCTAGAATTTGCGATGATTGTCACGTGACCGACTAGGGTCGGGGCGTGACAACTTTCTTCCTCTTCTTATATACTTTTGAGTGCCACATTCTTTTTTTCTTTCTCTCAATCTTCATTTTCATTTCTAATTGCTTCCAATTCATACATCATAAGAGAGTCGAGCAACTCTTTAAGTGACAGTATCCTTAAATCCTTGACTTCACGAATTCTCGTCACTTTTACTTCCAAAGACTTTGGTAGTCTTCTTAGAATCTTTGTCACTATATCTGCATTAGAATATGTCCTATCAAGAGCTTTCAGACCATTTATCATATCAATGAATCTAATGAATATATCTTTGATGCTTTCATAGCGTTTTATTTTAAATAATTCATAATCATACATTAACATGCTGATCTTATAGTCTTTAACTCTACTAGTTCTCTTATGTTGACTTCTAGCATATTTTAAATCTCTTTAGCAGCTTCACATCTTGTGATCTTATTGAATTTATTCCTGTCTAATGCATAGTAAAGGATGTTCATTACCTTGTCGTTTAATATAAATCAAGATTTGTCTTCTACAGTCCATTCTTATTTTGGTTTTGACTTTATCTCTTTTGTCATCTCATCTATTATTGTGGGTAGAGTGTACCTATCCTCAATAATATTCAAAATATCAAAGTCTAGGGTTGTGAGATACATGTCCATCCTTTTCTTCTAGTAGGGATAATCTGTCGCATGGAAGAGAGAAGGTCTACTAGTTGATTGTCCCTTAACTACTTCATATAAAAGCTACTATATACCATAATGATCTACTCCTCTAAGAGTGTTAATCCTATATGCAGTGAGTATGGCTTTGATACCAAATAATGACTCAAAAATAAATTACACGTGGCAGTGACAATACCGATAAGGGGGGTGAATTGACTTTTTTAAAATTTAAAATTAAATAATGCAGCAGATATGAATGCATTCCACTTAATCAATAAATCACAGATAAAACATTTAGATATTAATAATACAAATAAAAAATAGTGTAGTAAATAAAGTGATAGAGAAATAAAGAGAAAAATACAAACTCAATTTATAGTAGTTTGGTATAATCTAGCCTACATCCACTCTCTCAGCTTTTACTAGCCTATGGCTTTACTATCCTCTTCATTTACACGGGTCAAAAGTAACATAGATTACAACTTCTTCTTTAATGGCGAAGGATACCTAAACAAGTCTTGCTTTCTACAGATGAAGAGCAATCAAAATCTTACTTTTACAAGTGAAGAGTAATCCAATACAACTACTTTCTAAAGGTGAAGTGCAACCCAAAAAGTATCAATCAAATGCTAAAATTAATGAAGCTCTCTCTCACTAGAGCAAATATTCAATAATGCTTTGTATATAATATTTCTCTCTCTACACTTAAGCTCAAAATAACTTTAAAGATAAGATAATAATTTTTTTTGTTTATTCGCTTGTGGTTTTCATATATTCTGTTGGAACGATGTTGCTTTTAAAACTTGTCTTGATTGCCTCTAACAGCTCTTTGATTTTGCATTTAATACGGTGAACTAGCTATTACAGTCTTTGAGTTTGTCAAAGGTGTCCACATGTTTTTCAAAGGATCCAACACGTTTAAATGTCTCACCATAAAGGTGTCAATAAGTTCTGACGTATTGTCTTCTTCATATTTCTTCAAACTAAAGTTGTCGACATGCTTTCACGTAAGCTATAAGAATTTTTGTTGTAAATGTGTTGAAATGTCTATTAAGAGTATCGATACGTTTCATTTGGATATTCGAATTTTGATACTTTATCTTCATTTTTTAAACCTGAAAAGAATATACCTTTTCAAACAAGATCAAATAAAAATGTTTTTCCAATAAAATTAATAACATATAATCATAAATTACGCTTAATAAAGCCCAATCAAAGCTTTACCTCTCAATTAAATGCAAAATAATTAAACACAACAATCTAACAAATCATTTGTTCATTATTGAAAACACATATGGTCATCATAAAAAACACACACATGTCAATATATATGTCTTTAATTGAATTAATTATTTTAAATTTAATTATGAATTATTAAATTCTTAACTAGGGTGAAAGGTTATAATCCAGTTAGTTATTAACTTCTATGTTTTATTAAATGGGTTATTTAGCTTTAATTTTTTCAACTATGATGTTATAATTTATTTTTCCTAATTATATTTATGTTTCTATGATTGATCATCATAGAAATAGTTTAGGGTTTATGTAAAATACCTTTAGGAGAAACATAAATTGTGTACTAAAAAAATAAAAATGGATATTAGGAATTGACATGTATCCTGATTGTTTGTGATGTTATATGAAAATTAACTATAAATCTTAATGGACTTAGTTAATAATTGAAAATTTGATAAATCAATAGTTAATCATTATTAGTTTAATTACTACTTTAAAAGCTCGACGAAGAATTAGGATAATAATTGTGTTAATTAACATTCATAAGTGCAACAATTTTTAAATTCGTATTAACAATCCTTAGTAGATAAACCTTAAATCCTTAGCATTTATATTCATTGAGAATAATCTCATTTGCTGCTATAGTTAGGTTAAATTTTA
>JAVXUL010000009.1:565754-583037 GCA_035590515.1 Trichilia minutiflora | reverse complement strand
GATCTAATTTATTTTTCTTCTTATACGTTTTCAATTTAATTAGGTTATTTTTACTCCCATAGACGTCATCTAGATAACATTAGGAATTAATTTCACCGTAAGAATCTATAGAATTTTAATTACTTCCCTGTGGATTCGATACCCTTTACCCTATAACTTGACACCGTACACTTGCGGTAAAATTTACACGTTATATTTGTGTGAAACAAACATAAAAGTTAAAAAAAAATTCCATATGAGAAAAAGTAAAAAAATTTCAAAGTACTTTTTGTGCAAACAATTTTGTAAAAGAGAATATATATATATATATATATATATATATATATATACATCAAATACTTGTCAATAATGTATTTATAATTTTAAATGTCTTAAAAGAATTTAATTATAATATTAAAATAATATTAATATTAAATAATTATGTACAAATGTATTTTAAAATTATTTTACACATTAATCAAAGATAAAAATATTACTACAGTTCTTTTAATTATACCATATAATTTTTTAATCTTTTACTTTAAGTAGCTGATTATTTTCATTACACATATACAACTTTATATTATATTTTATAATTTACATGTCATACTTAAGAAATTTGAAATTTTTGATTTAAAAAAAAAAAAAAAATGGGAGGAGGGGGGATAGGAAACCTAACCAAAACAATGATATCCTTGGTATAAAATTTCATTTGAAATGGTTCCCGCTTTGGTGGAGCCGGACAGTCGCTGAAGGAAGTGTTCAACATCAGGTGGGTCCAACCCCACCAAAGAATATGATGGAAAATTGACCAATCACCGTAATTTCCCTTTCGATGAGTCAGATGAGATGAAGACGATCATGATGTTCAATTAATATTCAAAAAATCAAGGACCCAGCTCTTCCGGGAAGTGATGACGTGGGCCTATATCTGACTCGGACAAGGAACTCTGCAGGTTCATTGGATTTTACTTGTTGTCGGTAAGATCTATCTATCTCACATGATGAAAAAGTTTTGGGTGTTCCGATGAATACACTTGTAAACGTGGCAACCATATGAAGGAATGATCAAATGATTGGTTTACGTATTATTTAAATATTAATTTAATAATTAATCGAAATAATATGAAAATACCAAAATATTGTATGCATTTAATCAAGAAATGTAAATAATCCAACGGATAAAATGAAATGAAGACCATAACCTTTGGATACAAGTGACAAACGGAAGACAACGCTCGTATCTAGGGATGGCAACGGAGCTGAGTTTCAGGGTGAGGATTGCCATCCGGGGTCCCACCCCATTTGGGACTATTTGATTCCCAAACTCGCCTGTCCCCGTTTTAATAAAAATGAGGTCGAAGCCAACCCATTCCTATTTCTAACTCGTTAAACTTGTTCCCAACTTGTCCCCATTTGACTCCATCTGACTAATTTTTTTAATAATATTAATTTAATTTGGTTATTTAAAATTAAATTATATAATTTTAAACACATTAATTATTTATTTATCAACAAATTCATCATTTTATATCTTAGATCTTCTTTTAAAAAAATTAAAAATATATAATATTTAAATTTTTCTTAAATTATACACATTAAAAAGTATCTCATATTTCTCATATTTTCAATTCAATCGCATTTTAATTTCTCTTTTTAAATTTAATTAACTGTATATAAGTAAATCAAAACGATACAAAAAAAAACTAATTTTTACATTAATAATATTAAAACGCTTAATGTTAAATTAATAATAGAATTAACATATTAAGGACTATATATATTTTCTTTCATGTAGCTATTACTTATTAATTTGTTTCAAATAAAATAGAATTCATGAAAATCTTATTTATTGTAATTTTTAATTTTTTACTTCTATTTTTTTTTAATTTTTCATCATTATTTTTCTTTTTATTATATTTTGATAAATTAAAATTTATAATAAAAATAATTATAAATTCATCAATGTGAGAAGATAAATTTTGAATAGTAATACCACGCTTTTTATGTTTGTTCTCTTCTTGCAAAAAATTAAAATTGATCTATCAACTTGTATAAATATTTTCCTTTTTTATTTCTTTTATTTCAAATAAAATATATTTTAATGTTTAAAATCAAATCATAAAAAAAAAAAAATTCATGGGTTAAAGCATATAAAATACCATGAAAATTAAAAAAATAAAATGTTATCATTCTAATTTTATCTTATTTATATTTTTTATAACATTTTTTTAAAAAAATATATTACTTTATTTTCTTGATCTACTACCTATAAATGAATAATTTAATTAAATTTAATATTATCTTATTAAAATAAAAATAATATTATTTAATAAAATAAATAATAAAAAATATTAAACTATTTAAGATCTATAATAATTCTCGTACATATATCATTAATGCATCGATTTTTGTTTTCTAATTTTATAAAATTTATATCATAAGTTTATATTATACATATTTTAATTATTTTATAATATTAATTATATATTTTAATAAATTTATAAAAAAAAAAGGATAATACAAAATTTATAATCCCAAACCCACCTCTATTTTTAACTGGATTGAATTTTTAAGCACTAAACCCGAACCTCAAACCGTAATATTAAGTCTAATGCCCAAGCAAACGGGGATGGTTGGGATTTTTGACATCCCTATTCCTATCCCAGATTCCACACCCGGGAACTGTGATAACCCAGCTGTAACACTCACTGTTGGTCACATATGAGGTCGGCTACAAAGCGGAGTCGTGTGATCAAGGATTGATTGCATGGGGACCACAAGATCATTTAGTGGGGACCACTGCCAATATTTAACAAATCATAAGTTGACACGTACACCAACAATCACGTGTCGGGCTGCGCACGGCATAAGGACAAGCATAAGCTCCCACAGACTTGTCTTAACATGGAGTGGCGGTAACAGAATTCTACCTTAATTTTTTTAGTAGATTTTGACTTGTTGACTTTCAAGTCTATGATAATTCTAAATCGTTAATAAGGATAGGTTACATCTAACAGTACAGTACCCAGCACAAATTTCTTATTTTTACGTTCTAATTTTAATTTTTTTTAATCATGGATTCCAAATTTTATATTTCAATTCTCAATTTATAGATTAAAGTTCATAAAAAGAATAATATTATCAATACCGCAACAAAACATTTGTCAATTAAAATAAAATAATAATAATAATGATATAATACAATTAGTTATACTGTCAAATGGCCCATTTTATTAATTAATTAATTAGCCTATCAAATTCATGGGAAATCTATGGTCTATATTTTAAATTGAATGGTTTAGAAAGCCACGAAAGATTTCACAAGTGAGGTTGGCGTGAACTCCTTTTCAAGCTCAACTTGCCGTTGAAAACCTTAATCTAAGATGCAGACATCTAATGGGATGAAGATAATCTAAATAGATTAGCTAATTGATGATTCTAGGATCATATTTTAACATAGTAATCATGATTTAATTACTTAAATTCCTTTATTAGGTCTTTTTCATGAAGATTTTGTGTGATGGCTTTTGCATGAGGAGTTCTTTAATATAAAACTTAATGGGAGAGAACTTCATTGTTTTGGGATTAGTAGTTAAAAAAAATTGTTAGTGGGGGACTAGGAGTGAGATTTTAATATTAGGGTTGAATCCTTAAAAAAATGACAATGACAATGGCAAAGGAATGGTGGGTGGGTTAGAAACTTAGAAAAGTTTGCAGAACAGAAATAGTGACAAGAAGCTCACATTTTCGGAAGCAGCAAGAGAATTGAGATTTCACAATCCTAAGACTTTAAGAGGATGAAACAAAAGGACTTCACAGCTGCTCCTGAAAACTACTTTTTATCTATTTATAAATGCGAAAAAAATATTTCTCTATCCAAAGGTATTTCAAGCAGTACCAAAAATAAACTCAAAATAAATCTCGTGAATGTAACAGAATATGATAAACAATGAGCAAAAATTTTCTATTTGGAAGTGAAGAATATTATCTATTTGGATCTAGGATTAAGATCTGCTTCCTAAGATTTGACAGCCATGAGCCTACAGATATGGATCTTTATAATTGTATCATTTATCCGAAGATATCTTAAATTATAGTATGATGCATAACACAGAAAAAGAAACATGAAACATGGGCATGCAAAGTCTTCGAATATTTATATTATATGAAATATGAAATATGCAAAACAAGTATCAGCAACTGCAGAATAAAAATCTTGTGCTATATCAATCATAATCAGATTCTAGCAAATTTGCCTCATTGAGAAGAGAAAACAATCAATATGCCAGTCTAGCTTCTTGTATTATAACACCACCAAATTTTTCTAAGAAAGGGGTATTGTACCAGGAGAAAATTTTACAGCCAATATACCCCATTTGCACTCTAGTGCTTAGAGTATTCGTAGGATCATTTTTGTACATATCCCAAAAAACAATTACTTTAGTAGGATGGATCCACATATAATAAACAAACCAATAGTGCTACAGTTAGAATGACCTTGTATTACTATCATTTAATATTCCAATGTCCTTAGCGCTTAAACTAAGCAAATGGGCTTAGAGCTAATCAAGGTCAGTAAGCAAATATGTTACAATATGGGAAAGACCCCTGGAGTAAGCTGAGTTGATATTCAATGTTTAATGTGGGCATTTTTCATAAATGAACTCCTTAAGTTCTTAAAAGTTAGGATGAATATTTACTGTCTAGATATAAGCAGCAAAAGTTCTGGTGCACAGATCCAACAGTAAATACTGGGAAAAGTAAAAGATTTCATCCATTTCCTACAGGTCAAATATATAAGTTCTGAAGAACCACTGAATTGTTCAAATTGAAACTGCATCAAGTTGCTGAGTTGTTCATGTGATCTGCCTGAAACTGTCTCAGAAGTTGCAAAGACTGGCGATAGAGGTTAACATCAAGGCCATCAACATTCCTACCTATTCGAGCCTGCAAGATAGCCTGAAGAAAAAGGGAAGATTGCCGCATTAATTTAACAAATAACACATAGAGAGAAAGAGAAATGAAGTGTTCAACAAGTGGTATAATTGCATCAAAATCTTACCACATTGTCAGTTTGAATATGAAGTTCACCAATAAACTGGTAGATAGATCCAACTCGAAAGCTAAGGTCTCTAAGATACTGAGTGTCAATCTTTAGGATGGCACTTCCGTCAGCAATAATAGCTATAGCAGTCTCTACAGAATAATCCCGTAACCTGGTGGGAAACAAGATTTTTAAGCTCAAAACTGATATACGTTATTATCATGAAAATAATAGTTGTTCAAATAAATACAAATATGATGCAATCATCCAGCCCCTCATATGAGCACCAGCAATACATTATTAGAAAAGTTGACCTGATCCCAACAATTAATCTCACTTTGCAGTTAAATAATATATAACAGAAATGATTATCAACGAAAAAAAATGGTACAAACATCATTTGTTGGCACCGACAAAGATAATTTCCTGGTCAAAAGGACGCCTGATTGAATAAATAATGTTTTCTGTTTACAGCCAGATTGCAAATATCTAGATAACTGTAAACAGCTTTTCAACATCTTGCCTTTTTACATGATCAAACCTACTACGAAGCAACCTGGACTCCAAAGTAAAATAATTTTTTAGAACAAAGCAAACAAAATGTAATCCACACTCTCCAAATGTAATAGCCGGTTTAACTAATTATTGAGTAGCATGGCAGACAGAGATTATCACTATCTGTAGAAATAAGATTAACAAATTTGTGTGAGAAATTTATCTCTTGTGGGCATTTACTAGCAAGAGAACAACCAAAGACATTGTTGCTTTAACATCACAAACCATTGCAGCAGCCTGGACAAGATAGGAAAAATTAGTTGTAAGAATACTATAGAAAAGTCTAGCATGTAATGCCTATGTGCACATTTGTTTTCATCAGCTGCATATTTATTTGAGCCTTTTTTTAGTTTCTATTTTACTAGATAACCATTCCTACATATTTATTTAATGCACTTTTTTTTATATATCATGAGACCGTGTGCTGCATTCTTTTATAAGAGAAAGCTTCAGTAAATCTTGTTCATTTCACCAAAAATGAAGCCAAAGATTTTGAAATCTTATAACTAATATGTAATTTTCACTAAAAATGAACTCCTAGGTAATTTTCATTATTGACAAGTCAAACTTGCAAACTCGTAAACACTTCACATCCTCAAAGCCATAGTAAACCCAGTTTAAACCAATCAATCCCAACATCACTATGCTAATATCACTGTTGTTTATCCTCGGTAATAATCCCACCACTGTGTCCAACCTTGCTTCTGACTCATCTCATCATCCAACTTAAGACTGCTCCAAACTCATCACCCACATCAACAACTCCTCCATCGCAGAATAGCAGTTCCTGCAATAACATCACTATAATCCTCACCGAACACTCCTTTCTAAACCACCACAACTCAAAATTCAGTGCATGAATCCTCAAGAGATAGCAAGAAATTGACTAGGAATACAGTCACTACTGCTAGAATACTTTGCAAATATAAACAAAAGAACGAAAGACTCAAAAGACACACGAAAAAAAAATTACGAAAATTGTTTTAAACAAATATATATAAGAACTAAATTTTGAAAGGGCAGAAATCTTACTTCCCAGTTACCCTTAGTGAAGCTCCTTCCTCATAATATGGAGAAGTTGGGTTTAACTCCGGTAAAGTAACCAGTGCCCCAGATTTTATAACCGAGGATGCCATGAAAACCACCTCTGAAAATCAGTTTATTCTATAACCTAGACAAGAAACATACCAGCAAGAATAAGAAAGGCAGCTGAACTCCATATATGAATGGGTTTTAAATTGCGTTCAAATTAATTGCCAAATAAAATGGCATAGAATTCATCATGTGCAGTATCCAAAATACTGAACCTGATAAATAATAATAATAATAATAATAATAATAATTGTTCCAATCAAAACATTTGCAAGAAATGACACGACCATGTATGAAACATGAAACTTCAATGATACCCATATGAATCATAAATGAAAAATAAATTCGACATTTCATACGAGAAAAAGGAAAAAAATCAAACCAACCAAAAACAAGGTATCAAAGTTTCTTTGACGCATATCCTCAAACATCGTCCATACAATCAATTTGAATAACGCTATAGCAGAACAATCGCACAAAGTGGAACAACAACTGTATTAACATATCCATTTTTATCGGTAATAAATTTACAGAAATTCACCTATACTGGCTTGAACGAAACGATGATACCACGCACAGTAAATAATTTTACAGAGAGTTTGATAAAAAAACAGAAGAGCAACGCCTCAATCTTCATTTTGCTTCGGTTAGATATTTTCTTTTTAAATCAAATTTAAGTTTTTATAATTTGAATATGTAAAATTATGTTGATACTTTCAATTGAAAATTTCCATTCTCGAATACGATTAATTGTTTAATTTTTATATTTTCAACAATTTTTTTCAAATAAAAAATTACTTTTTAGTTAATTAATCAATGCATTTAAAAAGATTAATAATAAAAAAATCAATTATTTATTGATACTTTCATGTTCTTTATTTTAAAGATTTATTAAGAAATTGCAAAATATTAATTAATTTCATATCATAAAGTAATATAAACATCAATTTTAATTTTAATTTTAATTCATATATTTATTTGTTTTTATGTAGCAACATTAACTATAATAACGTTAAGACTTTATTATTTGTTTGATATTTAAATTACAAAAACGGAAAAAAATAATTTTTAAATATTTTATTTTAAAAAATACATACAACTTAATGATTATATTTAGATTTAATAAAAAAATAAATTAAACATTTATATTCAAATATTTAGATCTGTTTAGATTTAGAATTTTCGAATTTTTATAGAGAAAAAACACACTCTTTATTTTGTATTCATTGTATGATTGTATCCTTTTAAAGTATTTACCTTGAAGTTGAAATAACAATTCTCTTTTATTTTAAAAAAAATAAAATAATAAAATATGACACATATTTTTAAAATATTAAGTTAATTAATAATATATTAAATATTTTAAAAATAATTGAATTTATAATTTAAATTGATCTTACAAAACCAAAAATTTTAATTAATTTCATTTCGCATGTTTCTTTTTTTTAGTGTATAAGTATATATATAAAAAAATTATTTATTAAATCAAAAATAAATATCAATCGAATTAATTTATCCTCACCACTGAAAAAACAGTTAAGATAAAATTTATAACATAACTTTTTTAATACCCGAAATTTGAACACGAGACATTTTAAAGACGAGACCCTTATCAGCGAATTAAAGTATTGGGGACTCATTTCACGTGTTTCATCTAATTTTTTTTATTTTAAAATAAAATTAAAAAAAATCAAAATTATTTGATTGAATTTAATTTCAACGGCTACCGCCTTTACCAGATATTCACACTGTCTACGTCTACTAGATTACTTCGAAAATGTAAAAAATAACAGCCTCGAAAGAGAAAAGAAATAGTAAAGCTCCGTGTTGATTCCTTTGGATATTTTCTTTTTAAATCAAATTATAATTTTTATTACAAAAGAATGATAAATATTTTTATAATTTTCTTAAATAATAAATATTTTTTCATAAAATTTATCTAAGATTTAAAAATTATGATAAATATTCATTTATTTAATTTTTTTATAATATAATAATTATTATATTCTTAATTTTTATAAAAATATAAAAAATACATAAGATTATTATTAAAAAAATTATATAAAATACATAAAATTTAATTAATAAAAATTTTATTTCAAAAAATAAAAATTTATAATAATATTTTTAATTTTTATATTTTTATAAAACTTAAATATATAATAATTATTACATGATAAAAAAAAGATAAAAAATTAACTTAACACGAGGTATTTATTATAACACTCAAATTTTATAAAAACTTTTATTACCATATATAAAATAAGGAGTAACTACCATTTAAAAGCCTATAGAAAATATTTGTTATTCTACTTTTATTATAGTTTTTGTTTGGATATATAAAATTATATTAATACTTTAATTGAAAATTTTCATAGTCAATTATAATTAATTGTTTGAATTATACTCCTTTATCTTTAATATGAAAACAAGTATTAATATAATTTTAACATGGGATAAGAGTAAATTCAAACAATAGCATCTAGCTCTGGGACAATTAAAATCTTTTCAATTGGAATAATAATAATAATAATAATAATAATAATAATAATAATAATTTATTAAAGAAAACTTAGATTGAAAACAATAATATGGTCCAAAATAGGTAGCATTTGTAAAAACTCGAAGATATGGAATTTAAATTTTGCATCCCAAGTCTAATGTTGACGAAAATATTAAAATTGATTTTTTTTACTTAATTTTATACGATGTGTGTATATCATGTTACTAAAAGTACTTAATAATTTATTATTATTATTTTTATAATATTTTTGTCAACTTATTTGAATTGAAGTTGAATAACCATATGTTAAGAAGGCTATATTTGATTATCGTGGAGATGATAAATTTTTTTTTTTTTATATATACGTAAAAAATCTTAATCTATTAAATCGGAGATACAAAACTCGTACTCAAAAGATAATTCAGATAAAATTTATGATTCGATAATTATTAAGGTGATAATTTATATATATATAATCCTAATCTATCGATTCGGAGATACAAAATCTACACTTAAATAATAATTCAAATAAAACTCATGATTATTAAACATTTTAACAAAAATAATCTTAAAACAGAAAACTAATTTGAGGCACAAATCTCACACATATAGTCCCCAACTACTAAACTACCCCTAAGGAATTGTGAAAATAATAATTATTAATTATTTATATATATATATATATACTAAACTTGATGTCATAAAAAATAATAAAAACATAACATGTTATTTAACAAAAGCAAATTTGCATTTATTAATTCAATTAAAATAGGTTTAGGATGATTAGCAATATTTATGCATGCAATGCAATCATTATTTTTGTACAATTTATTTAACAAAATGTAATTAATCATCACCATGAATGGCGGTATTTTTTTATTATTTAATAACTATTTTTCAGCATTTTTTTGACGAAAAAAATATAACACATACATTATGTCAATTATTATTATTATTATTATTATTATCCCAATCTAAAGAATCGGGTCCACAATACAAGGTCAAACATACTATCTTTATAATAAATAGTGATATTTATAGAGATTTAATAATACCAATTTTTAGAATATAAAATCAATTCGAGGATATATTAAATAAGAATTTAACTCAATATTTTAATTTTATATATTTATTTTATGAAAAAAATAATCAAAGAAAACACATGAATTCGATACTGAGTTGACGTGGCGATGTATTATTGGACCTCAAAGGTGGTACAGCGATTGGATTCCAGCAATGGGACACCGCGTGAAGAGAGACAAACCTTATCGCGCTAAAATGAGAAATTTTCGATTGTTATAATAATTTGACACAACGTACGCAGTACTAACCCGATTGGAATTGACGTATTTAGATCGATCTGGGCCGATTTCATGGTTTTAATTTTTTAGAATCGGTCTGAATTGAAAGTTTTAAGAGTCCACATCGAGTCGATTTTACAATTTATGTTTGATAAAATCCAATAAAAATTAGAATTAAAACAGTAATAATCTGGGTCAATCCGAATCGATTGGTTAAATGATTCTGATTTCGAATTAATTTTATTAATTTTTTTAATTAATTTAAATTAATTAATTAAAATTTTATTTAATAATATTAATTTAAAATCTTAAATTTTATTTGTTATTATCTTTATTAAAATTATTTATTTTTATTAATATATAAATATTAATTTTATATAGATATATATTATTTATTTTTATTTTTAATAATATATTAATTTTATATTTTTATTAACCAATACTATCATATATCACTAATTTATTATTTATATACATAAAATAATTTTTATTATAATTTATACAAATAATTTGTTTAACTTTTTCATAACTTATATTTAATTCTTTTATTATTAAAATTTTTAATTTTTAATTTAAATTAATTATAACTTATAACTTTATAACTTATTTTAATTTATATATAACGATTTTTATAAAAAATATTTATGAAATATGTAAAATTATATTACTATCATATTTATTGATATTATTGATTTTTATTAATCAATACTATCATATTCATATATCACTAATTTATTATTTAATTTCTATATACAATAATTTTAATTTTAATTTATATAAATAATTTATTTAAATTTTATTTAACTTATTTAATTCTTTTATTATTATAATTTTTAACTTAAATTAGTTATAACTTGTTTAGTTATTTTAATTTATATATAATAATTTTTATTTTATTATATTTATAGAATATTTTTGAAATTTAAAAAATTATATAAAAAATACCTCCGACGGTATAAATTTTATTAATTAATTAAAAAATAAGAACATTTCAGCCTTAACCTCATAAATTTTTTTATATTCAATCATATTAATATTTTATAATACAAAATAAAAATAAAATAAAATAATTAAAAAAATATTATAAAGAGAGGGACATTGAGCCTTACTTTATTAAAAATTATAAAATCTAAATTATAATTAACTAATAACTATCATCATTCTTCGTCTTCTTCATTCCATTCTGTACTAAATTAAATTGTAGGTGCTAATTGTTGTTGAAGTTATTATAATCTTCTTTCTTCGTTGATCCAATCTCTGATACACATGCGCATTTCTAGTACTTCTACGTGCATTCAACGTTCGACCGCTTAAACTGAATGCACTTTCTAATAAAATCATCGACACGGGTGGTGTGAGAAAATCTCTCGTCATTCTTGCTAAAATAAGATATAGCTTGTGATTTTCTTTCCACCAGTTTAAGATATCGAAATTTACTTCCAGTTTAATAGTTGGACCTTATATATAGTATGAAAGTTCGTTGAATGACAACGATACTCTTTTTGGTCTCTTGCTGACTTCTGTGTATGGATTAAAACCACCGCTGAAGATAATTAGAGCTAAGGAGGAGAAAGAAGAACCCTCTCAACCTGTAAAAACAGAAATACTACTTGCAAAAAACTCAATCTCGTACAAGTAAAAAATATCTGCAATAGTAGGTGATAAATTTTCTTTATATTAGTGATTCGTCTTTGAGTTTTACAACTCAATTGGTCTGAATCATTTTCATCTAAAAATGTATAAAACCATTCTATTAGGGTTTCATAACCAGAAACCTTCATTCTAGGATCTAGACATAATACAATGTAATATAAAAACGGCATATCATTGTAATATTTCTTAAAATTTTCTACCATAATCGATATGACTATTGAGAAAATGGAATGTTCTATGTATTGTTTAAATACATATGCAACGCTACATAACATAGGAATTATGTGATGCGTTGTTGGATAATATTGCTCAGATAAAAGTTTTGTGGCTTCCTTAAGGGTTGATAAGAACTGCGAGATAATTTCTACAGTTCGAAAATGCTCATCAGTTAATTCATAATCACTCATTTTTGTATTTTAAAATTCTATAATTAGAATTTGATAAGGTAAAATATTTTTGAGCATTTCATATGTGGAGTTCCACCTTGTGGGCATGTCTAGTATCAATTTTTTAGTCTTCAATCCATGTTAATGGTATAATTTTCTAAATAATTGGTCTCTAACTGGAGTTGATTTCAGGTGAAAAACAACGCTCCTAATAGCATCAATGATTGGTTTTATCATTTTGTACCCATTTTGTACATATAAGTTCAATACGTGACAAGCAAACCTATTATGAAAAAATCTATCTTCTAGGTGTGAGTTTAATGTATCTTTTAAAAGAGGAATAATTGCTATGTTGTTAGATGCATTATCAAATGAAATGCAAAGGATTTTATCTGTAATTCTAAACTCTCTTGTAACACTCTTAATATCCTTTACAATGACCCTAACGTTATGTGAAAATTCAAAAGGTCTAAATGATATAATTCTTTTGTTTAATTGTCATTTCAGTCTTCGTCAATCCAATAGCAAGTAACACAAATATAATACAAATCGTTGACACCTTTCTAATTATCAGATGTCAACAAAAATACACAGTTACTAAATTCTAAAATAGCGATCAAAGTTTGTTTCATCTCTTCAAATTATTTAAGTGCATGTGTTCGTGCTATGGTCCTAGGTATTTTTTTTAAAAGCAGATTGATGTTATTGCATCTTCTTCACGAAATAGAAAGATTCACTTTGTGTAAATGATTGATCATCTACGATCAACCATTGACAAATTGCATCTCTCAATACAGTAAGGTCAAATAAAGAAGTACCACCTACCATCTCACCAATTGTTTTGATTTGTGTTTGTATTTGTAAATTTTTAAGTGTTCTGAATATTTTTTTATGTATGTCTCTTAAGGGCACCTAACTCATCCCCTTTTTTATGCGAATACATTGCACCATAAAGTTTACATCGAACTTTATCAAGCTCGATATCCTTTTCAAAAATTTGCCACATTTCAAACCTATGTTATCTACTATGATTACTATTAATAGTTGTTGCTTTTATTAGATTCACTATATTATAGGGAGGTTGTTCTTCGAATGAGGGTATTGACTCATATATATCATAACGAAATTCATGAGATCCTTGTAATGAATAATGTGCCATTTTTTTTTAATTTAAATTCTAAGTCTCTAACTTCCTAATACAGAAAATTAAATTTAATTCTAACTTCCTAATGCAAATATTAAATTTCATATATAACTTAAATAAATAACAATAATAATAATAAAATTAAGTTTATTATGACTTAACTCTAAAATAAATAATTAAATAAAATAATAAAAACAATAACTTTTAAACTAACCAAATAAATTAATAATAATAATAATTAAATTAAATTTAATATAACTTATAATCTTAACATTAAAATAAATAATTAAATGAAATACAAAAACAATAACTACTACTACTACTACTACTACTACTACTACTACTACTACTACTAATAATAATAATTATTATTATTATTATTATTATTATTATTATTATATGGTTAACCTCAATACAGTCAATAGATGTATATTGTAGTTTTGTAGATCGCTAATTGTTATAAATTGTGGAAACTTTGAAATTGGGGAAGCTGAAAGTTGGAGAAGAATAATAGAAATTGTATGTAAAATAATAATAATAGTTTTTATAAAATTAAATAATTGGGATGGGGGGGAGGAGTTATATAAGAAATGAGGGGAGGGGGGTGGTTTGAGGAATGAAGAAAGGAGAGGGGTGGTGGTGGTTTGGGAGCAACGGTTGAAAATTCAACTATTGCAATTGCAATGGTTGGAAAATTGAACCGATGGGTTGAACTACCGATTCAATTGTTCTTCTTTTTTTTTTGGGTGGGGCCTGAACCGCCGGTTCAACCCATCAGTTCTATACAGTACGGGTCCGAAACGGTTTCAGGCCTGTTACGGTCTGGGTTATCGATTCTAAATATTTAGAATCGGCCCCATTGTTTCTATGGACCAGAATCGGCCCGGACTGCATGAATAATAGACCAGGCCAATTCGAGCCCAATTTTTGACGGGTCAAATGGGTCGACCCAACCCGTTAAACACCTCTAAGAAAGCCATAGATGTGAATTTGAAGATTTTGGATAAACATGAGCAGTAACCAAGTAACTATTCTGACGGATATATGGGGTTCACCTGCCAATATCGTAAAATCGTGTTATAATAAGCTAGTTTAGGAACAATGTGGGTTCGTGGTAGTTTGGTATAAGTAATTAAATGAATAACGAGGATTTTGGCCGATTTAGCGTATAGTCTGACTTTAAAAAACCCGGGTTAGCATACATTGCACGCAAATGAGTTTTATTTAAGGATTCAGAATGTATATTGATATGTCTTGATATATGTGACTAGGAAAAGGAGCGTGAGCGAAGGATTCACGTACCAATCCGAGAAACGAGGGGAATTAGGGAGTTTATACCCTCCCTAAGCTGTGAGTGAATATTTTATACTTTCACTGTTTTAAAATAACTTTTGATACTTTTATATATAAATGTTTAATAAATGTTATTCTTTTATGTATGTTGTTTCTATTTTATGTATACTTGGTTTTATATGGATATTGATAAATTGAGATGAAAAGGTTTATAGATTTTATGGCCATAGGGCCAGATGGTTTTATTTAATTTGATCTGCTTGGCATAAGTATAATTTATATGAATGATGGCCGTGGGCCAATTTATTATATGTTTATGATTGATGAAATGATTTTGTAATATTTATGAAAAATGTGGATATTGATATACATTGTGGTGATAATGGCCAAGAGGGCCGGGATTGTTTACTGTAGGTCGGCCTAATAAAGAGGTCGCCTAGGTGAGTGGAGACTCCACAGGTGGAGGTGATGTATGATTGTTTTATTGTGATGATTTGATGGGATTTGACCACATGTGAGTCTCGTCGGGTTAGTCGCGGATATCACCCCATGGCAAATCCGAGGCGAACGTCAGTGGTGGATTTATTTTTATTTAACCAAACCATGCATTATTTTACTTCCTGCATTCAAAAACCTATTTTATAAATAGCATATTTTTATCTGCATACAAAATCCACTGACGGTCTTGGGATGCCCAAGGTCAAGGTAATCTCCGAGAAAGGCAGCCAGTCCAATAACTTTCTATATAGGATTTGAGGTTTCGAATTAAAAGAATTGATTTTCATAAATTGTATCTAATGTATTTTACATTGTGCCTTTATATTTATAAGTTAAGTATTATTTATTTATATTTATCTTTAATTTGCTCAAGGAGTATATTCTCGTATACTTACCCCTCTCACTCTTCAGTTTCAGGTTTGGTTAGTTAACAGCGAGCGATGGTGGTGATCCTTCGGAGTTAAGAGACTATCAGGTATATGATCAGTCGACTCACTCAGTTCTATCTGTAGTCCACTGGAATCCACTATCCATTTTATATTGTTTATGGATTTTTTATTATTTATAAAAGAATTTATAATAAATGTTTAGATTTTAATTTGGGATAGATTGATTCTCACAGATTCATATTTTGATGAAGATTTTATGGATTTACTCTTATATATATATGTTTCGAAGTTTTTGTGGATTGCTTTGAAATAATTCGAAGTTTGGGTGTTTGGTTGGATTGATTTTGGGAGTGTCACATAAATATTTTGAAACAGGTTTTGTAAAGGCCTTACAGGCTCACAGGGTGTTCTGGTGACTGAGTACATCTTGGGAGTCTGCGACAGTTGTCACGTATGAGACCCATGGGTTAAGTCGTAAAAATTTTATTGATATCAGAGCTTTTGATTTTAAGATGATTTTTGAAACACTAGAACTTGTTATTCATACTACATTTTAAGATCTTATACATGATTTTACTTTTTTTGAAGTATTACCACTAAGCTAATTATATGCGATTGAATTTCGTGCTCTTTTTGTAGTTAAAATGTCTTTGAGACCTAAGTGAGGTCGAAGTAGGTCGCGAAGAGAAATTTTGCTCGATGTAGAAGAAGAGGCTACATCGTATATGCCTTCACTAGAACCCGAGGAACAATATGAGCCTCCTCTTCCCCAATACCAGCAACTGAACATGGGAATGCCTCCGAATATGACTCCTAAATAATGGGCTGCTTTTATGGTGTATTGAAATACCCAGGCCGCAGAAGTATCCGGATTAGCTTCGAAATTGTCCAAGTTGATTAAGGAGGTTTGACAGTTGGGAAGTGTACCTTTTAAAGGTACTACAAACGCGATTGTGGCTAATCGATGGTTTAAAAAATTTGAGGGTTACTTGATGATATAGAGTTGGAGGACAGGTACAAGTTGAAAGTGGCTGTCAGATTGTTAGAAGGTAGTGCAGCTACTTGGTGGGCGAATGTGGAAGCTAGAGCCTCAGCACAGTTGACTTGGGTAATTTTGTACAAGAATTCTGAGATCAGTATTTCAACCCCTTTCACTGTAATCAGACAAAGCAGGAGTTTCTTCGACTGAAGTAAATGGGTAAGACAGTGACAAAATATGAGACCCAGTTGAGAGAGCTGGTGGAGTTTGTGCCAGAGTTTGCTAATGAAGAGAGCCTATGTGCCAAGTTTTAAGAGGGTCTGAATTTTAGTATTCGTGAGAGAATGGCATTGTCAAGGACTCAGGGGCACAAAAAATGACTCAAATTATCACACCCGTGATTGTACCCTGAGGGTATAATGGTAACTTCCTTTTTATTTTCTGTTCATGCAATCGCATCCATT
>JAVXUL010000009.1:549795-565654 GCA_035590515.1 Trichilia minutiflora | reverse complement strand
AGTGTTTTTATTTGAATAAATATTGCTTGATAATGATTATGTTTATATTTATTTTTATTATCTAGTTTTATCGTTTTGTTTCCCTTACTGAGTATACGATAGTATGCTCACTCCTTTTTTCTCACTCACAGGTTTAGCACAACGATGGCGTGGATGGTGGTGATTACATCGGAAGCGAGTATTATAGGTATTGATCCTATACTTGGCTCACTCTCACTGTACTGAGCCCACTGGGAGCGTCATTTGATTTGAATGGCGTATATGTTTTTTATTGTTTTTAGGAATATAAAAACTCTGAAGATATTGTGATATTAAAGTTGTAATGAAATATTTTTATTATTATTATTTCATAACTAAATTTTGGAAATGATGTGTAATTTTACTTAATAGATTTGATGGTGAATATTTTAGAAGTGCTTGAGTTGCCTTTTGATTAAGAAGAAGTTTGGAAGTTTAGAAGAAATTTTATTGGAAGTACTTTATATTTGTTTATGATTTCAGCCTTACAGGTTCTTAGTAAGCATTTTGGACCTAAGGAATGCTTATTAGGAATCTGTGACGGTTGTCACAGGTGAGACCCACGGGTCAGGGTGTGACATTTAAAGTGTTTAAACAAATGAAAATTTTAAATACAATGCATAGGCAATCATTAGAGATCCTAGAATGTTAGAATTGTTCTTAACAACTTTTAACTTCAAGCTCAAGGATAATACTTTGGGGTAACAATTTCCAACTCTAATTACTTAGTTTATCAAAGTGTTTGATAAATGTATAAAAATATGCATATTGTGATATAATAGATTCTTAGGATTTCTTGGAAATTCCCCACTCACATTGGGAACACCCCGACTCTTCGTAAGCTCTCAAAATCATGCGACAACCCCAACTATTGTTTCTATCAACTCTTGACCTAATGCCTCAGGCAAGTCTGCACTTCTAAGGTCTCATATAAGAAATTGGATTCACATCATACTCTAGGCCAATATGACATCTCTTCACTAAAATGCTTAACATGTTAGGGAATAGTCAGCCAATAACTTCACCTGCCCTTGACTCCTGATCCGAATCAAGAAAACAGAAATACTTGAAAGAAATGATATGACAATAATAAGGTAAATCTTCTGACCTCAAAAGCCCATCTGTCCCATCACTTGGTAATAAGATATAGCCAACAAAATAGATGAAAGATATCCATGTCCCTACCATATGACATGATATTACTGTCACTGAGAAAATGGTTGGTACATAGTTATGTAACAAGCTATCATTTCATATCATTTCATTCCCATTCTCCTAGGTTTAGTTACTTTAAAAAGTGAGAAAAAATGAGAGAAGTATAAAAGACAACTTAATTTCTCCAAAGAAAAATTACATATAACTTGATCCCCAAAGTAAAAAGAGAGAAGAAGGAGAACAAGAAAAAAAAAGAAAAGAAAAGAAAAGAAAAGAAAAATAAATACGTAGGTAACTTAAAAGAGCTCTAAATCTAATCACATAACGAAAATTTTTAATTATTTTTTTATCTATGACCTTAACATGTGTTTGGTATAAGGGATTATCACAGATTTTATGCATAAGTAATATCTATAATATAATAAGTATTTTATTAAGTGTATAAAAAAATTAACCTATACAATAAAAAATAATTAAATATATTTTTAATATTTATAAAAGTGTATAGCATAAAAATTATTTTTTTAATAATTTTAAAAAGTGTGAAGAGTAAAATGTGTTCATAATAAAATTTAAGGCGCCAATAGATGATGATATTATTACTTAAATATAAATACAATTTATTTTAATTTTTTAATTTACTATTCATAAATCATACTTTTTATTTAAATATTATAATTATAATATTTTAAAAAGTTTTAATAATAATATATAAATTAATTTTAATTTTTAAATTATAGTTTGATCTTATCCCAATCCAATCTAAATCAAGCAAAATGGATTCAAACAATGATTTTTCTGTATTATTAGTTTGGATCAGCTAAATTAAAATAAAAACTAATATATTTAGATCAATTTAAATTTTTACTTGATTTAATTCAAAACAAGAATACTCACCTATTGTTAATTATTTATATAATAAATGTATTTACACTAAATTTAAAGTCAATAATAAAAATATAATGTGGTATTTAACCGAAAAAAAATTATATTTATTAGTTCAATGTTATTATGGTCAATTCAAATATGTCTAGGATGACTACCATATTTATATATGTAATCATTATTTTGTACAATTTATTTCTCTAAATGTAATAGATCATAACCGTCAATTGTGGTATTTTATTATTATTTAATAATTTTATTAAATTTTAGAGTATTTATTAAAGTTTTTATATTTATTATTTATAATAATTTTTAGTATTTCATTTAATAATTAATGATAAATTTTATTGTGTTAAAAAATATAATTTGAAATAATAAAAAAATCATAGCAAATATCTGAATTCTATGGCCGATCGCGGTTTTGACGTGGCGACGTACTATTCGATTGCCAGGAGAATTCAATGTAAAGCAGACAATGTAGCGCGTGTCTCCCGACAGTGTGACACCGCGTGGAGAGAGATAAATCTTCGCGATAAAACGAAATTTTTTCAATCGTTGTCATAATGACTCACAGCGTGCGCACCATACGCTACTTTACCGTCGAACTTTCAGTCATACGCGCTCCCAACGAGGGTGTGGGCTACTGAAGTTCTAGAACTTGTACTCGTGGGACCATTTGGCGTCTCTTCCTGATTTGTTTTCCGTAAATAAGAATATTATTATTTTCTAATAATTATTATTTTTATCAAAAAAATAAGTTTTAATTGTATATTTTAGGTATCAACAAATACACCAGTCATGTCCAATCTTTTTATTGCAATTTTAGGAATTTTGTAATAATTTAAATTACTGTTATATTTTTCAAATATTAAAAAAAAAATCAAAAATTTTATTTGGATAAATTTAAAAAGTGTTTTTTTTAGTTATTAAGAGAAATGATTAAAAAATTAGACTAAGAGGTTATGTATGGGCCCCATATTCTGAAAAAAGTTTCTGTCTTACCCGAAAGGAGCAATAAATGGGTCCTTGTCTTGTCAAAAACTCAAACTAAGAGACGTAACGAACGGTCCGACACTCCTTCACCAGCACAACATCATCATTGGCAAAAATGGAAAATGAAAAAACACTGAAACTGTTCACGGTTGCCCACTAAACCGGGCACGCTGTCGAATTATATGGTGTGTACACACACATTATTTTAATTTATAAAATTATAATTTTAAAAAATAAAATAAAAATTTAGGAATGAATACTCTTAAAACACTTATTAAATTTTTTATATTTATTATTTATAATAAATTTTAATATTTAATATAATAATTAATAATAAATGTTAATATATTAATATATATATTATTAAAGATAAATTGAAGGCAAGTATATTTCTGTTAAGGGTCCGAATAAGTTCACAATATAACCCTACATATTATAATAGGAGTTATACTAAAATCCTTAGAGACAGCTATCTTATGCCTAAAATAATAATTATTTTCTCTTAAAAAATAATTATGTGTGACTTGATTTTCCAATTCAAAAAGAGAAAAAGATAAAAAAAATAAAAAATGAGAAGAAGAAACATGAAAGAATAAGAAAACGGGTTACGTAAACAGTTTAAGAGATACCTAAATTCAGTTATAAAAAAGAAAAAAAATCCCTTAACCACCACATTATCTTGATATTTGCTATACAAAATCACTAGAGATTTTTTGCATTAAAATATATGACTTATCAAATGTTTTTTAATAATGTTAACGGATTTATATTTATTATATATAATAAACTTTTATATTTAATATAATAATTAATAAATATTTTTATTGATTAAAAATTATAACATATCATGATAATATATTATTTAATAATTTTTTCATCACATATAAAAATAAAAAAAGCTTTATCAGATAATTATCCTTACAATAAAATATCACGTAGCTAAAAGTGTTTAACGGGTTTGAATTAACGATTATGGACCGATTCAGGCGAGATTAAAAAATTAAGAAGGGTAGAACTGGTCCGAACCAGTAACATAAACAGATCAAATTGTGTCGGTTCCATAGTTTATAGGTGATGGAATCGAATCAAAACCGAGAAAAGAATAGTGATGTGTCGGTCTAATTTGGTTCCGATTCAAAAACGATTATGATTCCGAACAGGTTTCAAGTCGATTAAATTATTTTATAAATTTAATTAAAATTATATAAAAAAATACATTATTATATAAATTATTATTAATTAATTAAAAAATACAATAAAAGAGTATTTCAATCTTAACCTAATAAATTTTTTTACATTCAATCATATTCATACATTATAAACTAAATAAAAATTAAATACATTAATTAAAAAATAATTACAAAGAGGAGAACATTATACCTTACCTAATTAAAAATTATAAAATTAAAATATTATAAGAAAGTTATTTTTCAAAAATATTTTCATAATGTTTGTACGGGGTTTATATTATATGGAAAGTCATGTGATTTTTGTGATAAATAGTGTGATATTTTAATTTAATTATTTAAATAAATAAATTATTAATTTGATTAAAATTGTATATTTAAAATTTTTAACACAAAAATATAATTTAATTCTAACTTTTTAATATCAAAATTAAATTTAATTATAATAATACAAAAATATAAATAATAGTTTTAACTTCTTAATTCAAAAAATAAATTTAATTCTAATTAATAATAATAATTAATTATAAACTAAAATTTTTTTAAATAATTTAACTTCTCGTCCACTTATTAAGTGTTGTCCCCCAACCTAAGCAGTAAGCCTACACTTGCAATCATCAATCATTCAATCCCTTAATTTAAGTTTCTACAAAAATATTTAGGATTATCCAGCAGTGCACCAAATATAATTTACAAACCATTCATTTTATATTATACATTTTTAAAAAAAAAAATTATTATATTTTTTAATTTTTGCATGATGATTTTTATCGTCTGTATTATAATTTTGATTTATAAAAATATAAAAATATGATAAAGTGTTAAAAAGAGCCATCCAATACTTAATGGTTTATTATATGGTACGCTCAACACCATATCCCTGCCCAGTATTTTATCCGCTCTTATAAAAATGTAGTTTAAATTTAGAATATACATAACTCTAAAGTTATGCGATATCATAAGATTTTTATTCATATTTATTATGAGTTAAACTTATTAATATATTATTTTGTTTAAAAATAATATATTTATACAACTCAAATAAATAATTATTATATATATTTTAAAATTTTATGATTTTTTAAAAAATAATTATTATTATGAAAATTTATGTTTTTTCTAAAAATTAAAATTGATTTCCGTCGGCAATGTTACATCCATGAGACTATTCTCTTAATAATTACTATTATCGATTTTTTTTTAAAAATTAAAATTAGCGAGAAAGTTATAAAAGTTACCTGAGCTTGTCGTGAAATATATAATGAAAATTATTTAATATAAATAAATAAAATTATAAATTATAATATAAAAAAAACTTTAAAATCTCAGGAATTCAAACTTATTTGTTTTATTTTTCTCAACCATTTCCGTTGTTTGAATAGTCTATAAATCTAGTAAGGATAGTGACATCAAATATTATTAAAATTAAACTTGACTTAATATCAATATTAAATTACTTGAATATTTGTTATAATTAAATATGATTTAATAGTTATGCTACACAGTTAATGCAACTTTAGTCAAAAAATAATATAAATATTTTGTTAATACTGATTAATATTTTTATATTTGATAAATTATATTTTTTAATATATTTGAATTTGTAATTAATTATCATATTAAATAATAAATTTAAAAATCTTAATAATTGTTTTAAGAATATTTGTTAGTAAAATTTTTAAAGTTATATTAAAACTTATTAAATAAAAAATTTAAAATATCTCTAATACAAAAAATTAAAGCATGATATGATATTGAATTATAATTTATTAAAAAATAAAATTCGGAGTAATATTCTTGAAAAGCTTGTTTAATAACTAACTATGAAGAACAAGACAAAACAAGTTGTTAGTGGGCCCCACTTTAATATTAACTACTGTGTGCGTATTCCGCGCGTGTAATTCCTCTAACGCGAGATTGGGAAACAACAGTTTCGCGAGAATGCAGTTTCAAGGTTTAAAAAAACAAAACAAAACAAAACAAAACAAAAACTGAATCCCAAAAAATAGAAAAAAATGAAAGTGACAGACAGGAAGAGCCCACTGGACTTATAAGCGAATATTCACTATATTTGAATTAGTGATTTGGAATCCGCTTACACCGCCTGATCATCTCAAGGCATGATAAACAGATCACCAAAAAGTGATAAGCCAAGTGACTTATTAGATTTGTACCCGAACTTCTCAAAGATGGATCAGTAGAAAAAGAAAGAAACTCTGTACAACTCATCGAAGATAGCAGGACTGAGTCTTTATTTTCTTCTCTTTTCTCTCTCTTCTTTATCTTCTTCGACGCAACCTTTCAAACCCTAGAATTCGTCGAAACTCGTGGTATAAATTAGGGATTTAGACTCCGAAGTGCTTCGATTTCAGCTTGGTGAAGATTTCTTGCAGGAATTTGAGCTCGATTGATTGTTTTTAGAGTAAACATGTCATCTTTGAGCCGGGAATTGGTGTTTCTTATACTGCAGTTTCTCGAAGAAGAGAAGTTTAAGGAGTCTGTTCACAAGTAAGGGATTTTCCTCTCTGCTGTGCTATTATTTTTCAATATGAGTGGGAGTTGGAGGGCAGTTTTGTTAGATTTGGTTGAGTTTGGGTTTTTTGGGAAAGCACGAGAAGTTTGAGAGTAAAATTTAGGATCTTTGTTAAAATTGGACTGTGTTTGGTTGGAGAAATGGGATTTGAGATTTGTGAGAGAGGTTAGGGCTTTTTCAGTAGTTACGAGGAGTTTTCGTTCTGGGCTTGTGTCTGTGCGTTTTGGTTGTATAGAATTTACGTTAATTTTGTATTCTTTGGTTGAAATACTTTTTGAGATTGAAAATTACTAAGATTTTTGGAGAAGCAGTTGATAGGTACTTTTGTAAAAACACTTTTTAATAAGAAAAGAATTTAAAAGGACTTTTTTGAAAATTTTAACTTGTAAGTGCTTTTACATGAAGTGCTTCTAGTCATAAGCACTCAAAAATACTTTTTACGAAGCCCCTAAATACCATTGAGTTTAAATTAGTAAAAGCATGCTAGCAACTAGTAAGAACGTCATTAGACAAGTAAATTTTAAGAAATTAACAAAATAGTCATTTTATTAGTTTTGGTTCAGTGGGAAATGAGCAGAGGTAATTGTGATTTTAAATGATAATTATTTAACTGGAAATAAATATTTGTTAAAATTTGCACTTTGGCCTTTTGGGTTAGGCTTGAGAAAGAATCTGGTTTTTTCTTCAACATGAAGTACTTTGAGGAGAAAGTTCAAGCCGGAGATTGGGAAGAAGTTGAGAAATACTTAACCGGATTTACCAAAGTTGATGATAACAGATATTCCATGAAGATATTCTTTGAAATTAGGAAGCAGAAGTATCTTGAAGCACTGGATAGGTATACAATCTATGCATATTTTGTAAAAATAATTTATTGTTTTGTCTTTATGTTCAAGGGGTATAATCTTTGTTGCATTTGCTTCTTAATTGATAATACAGGCAAGACAAGGCAAAGGCTGTTGATATATTAGTGAATGACTTGAAAGTCTTTTCCACGTTTAATGAGGAATTGTACAAAGAAATCACACAGCTTTTAACTCTCACCAATTTCAGGTAAATGCTTTTCTGTACTCCCATTCTAACGTATGTGGTATATCGTGTTTATTTCATTGATAGAATGGTATAATTAATGACTTGAATTCGTTTATGATCAGTTTGGTTGTTGATTGTTTAATTGAGTTCAAGTTGAAAACTTGACTTAGGTGAAGTATCTCGAAAAGTGTTTAATTTCATATGAATATCAATCAAAATTTAAGACAAGATTTGAGATTTTTATTGCGTTACCTTTTCAACACTTCTTATTAGCCCTCCGTAGGATTATTTCTCAGGTGCTTTTAAGTATTATCAGTAAGAAGGTATTTATAGTGTTGCTTGTTTGACGGAAATTACTTGAGTTTGTGACACTCTGGAACTGTCTAAATATGTTTTATGTAATTGTATTCCGCTGATTTTAATACAGGGAAAATGAGCAGTTGTCCAAGTATGGTGACACTAAGGCCGCTCGTAGCATAATGTTGATAGAGCTCAAAAAACTCATAGAAGCAAACCCCCTGTTCCGTGATAAGCTTGCTTTTCCTACCTTGAAGTCATCAAGATTGCGGACTTTAATCAATCAGAGGTACAGTGATAAAATACTGGATAAAAGGCATATTATTGTTTCTCTTTTTACTTTTTGTTTTTTCTCCATTTTTCAATCTATTATTCATTATACTTAAGAAGCAACCTAATATGTCCTACCCCTTTTGTTGTTCCGTTTTGTGGTGGAACTTAGTTGTTTGGTCGTGTGGCTACCTCATCAGATTAGCCTAGCTAGAGTTTACTTTACTGAACTTGTATTATTTTGAAACATTCTATAAATTATAGTCTTTTAATTATTGAAGGATAGTTGTCATATCTGAAAACTGGAGTTGCGTTTCCCTTTTCTCCCATATGCTTACAAGAAAAAGTGACTCCTTACAAGAAAAAGAGGGTGCCACTTTTCTTTCTGAATGTCTGTGTGATTGGATATAAGAAACTGCTGTCATTTTTTTGTGTTCTTCCTGGATCATGGAAAGCGTTTCAGTTATTTACTTTAGTGTTTCCTATCAATATTTTTCTGGTACTTGATACACTGGCACTTCCTCCATGCAGTTTGAACTGGCAGCACCAGCTATGCAAGAACCCAAGGTCAAACCCTGACATTAAGACTTTGTTTACTGACCACACATGTACGCCTCCAAATGGTCCTCTCGCACCTACACCTGTCAATCTTCCTGTTGCAGCAGTTGCAAAGCCTGCTTCTTATACAACGCTTGGAACACACAATGTATGATGCTCACATCTTGGTCTTTCTAAGTAAATGTAAACCAGATTGAGGAGCTATTTTCAATCGTTGACTGATACTTGTTTACTGGTATAGCCTTTTCCGCCTACTGCAGCTGCTGCAAATGCTAGTGCTTTAGCAGGTTGGATGGCCAATGCTTCAGCTTCTTCATCTGTTCAAGCAGCTGTTGTTACTGCATCATCCATACCTGTTCCACAAAATCAAGGTTAGAACTTCAATTGAGCTGGAGCTGGGTGATGCATAAAAAGCAACAGGGACACAACTTATGAGAAACTGTGTTGATTAGCTCTATAACTTTGTTTTTCCCTGAAAAGAGAACGTTATTGCTAATATGTGGTTGAACATTGAATAGATTTGTAAAGTTCATGTAAATGTTTACAATCTTTAATTGTTAAGCCTATAATTCTAGGTTTTGGTATATAGTTCCTAGTGTTTACTATGCCTTGATGGACTACGAACTCATCTGGATGACCAAAAGATCTAACCTTTGAATGAGATATGAATGAGTTGCCAAGTTTGATATATACTTGTGTATGGGAAGTATATCTCCGCAAGTGTATGTTTGCTTATGTGGTGTACTTTTTCATCTGACTAGTTTCGGTCTTGAAACATCCAAGAACACCTCCAACTCCGGGAATGGTTGATTATCAGAGTCCTGAGCATGAACAACTTATGAAACGATTGCGTCCTACTCAATCTGTGGAGGAGGTAGTTTCAAAATTCTTTTGCCATATAAACCAATTTAGGATACTTTGTCATCTGTTTTGTCATTCTGCTACCAAACAATTCTAATATATGTTTTCCTTATATTGATTATCAATGCTGGTTTGCATCTTTGTGCTTTAATCTTCAGGTTACATATTCAACATCTCGACAGCAAGCTTGGTCACTGGATGACCTGCCAAGGATGGTGGTAGTGACCTTGCATCAGGGCTCAACTGTCGTTAGCATGGATTTTCATCCTTCCAACCAAACATTGCTTCTGGGTATGAAGGTTCATCTTTCTAATAGATTTTTTTCATTAAACTGATTTTGTAGATAAATTCCAATCAAATAGGTTAAATTTTTTATTTATTTGTTGGCTTGGGTTGACATTTGAGCAGTTGGTTCTAGTAATGGTGAAATTACTCTATGGGAACTTGCAATGCCAGATAGGCTTGTTTCAAAGCCATTCAAGATTTGGGATATGGCAGCATTGCAATTTCAGGTTTTCATATTTTACTAATTTGTTAGAGATTTATGTATTATATGTGCTACATTGATGTTGTGGTGGAAACTTCAGTGGAATTTATTGAATATCCTGTGTTCTGCTTTGAAGTCTTATAATTGAGAGCTTCTTACAGACTTCCATTATCAAAGATGTACCAATTTCTGTCAGCCGTGTTGCGTGGAGTCCAGATGGAAATTTTGTGGGTAAGTGTGCTTTGATGAGAACTAGCATTTTAAGGTGCCGAGTTTATATCTTACTCATTTTCTTGCTTCAGGGGTTGCATTTGCCAAACATTTAATTCAGTTGTATGCTTATGGTGGATCAAATGATTTACGCCAACATTTACAGGTTAGTTGATATTTTACCGTTTGTGCAGCAAGGTGAAATTTGTAACTTTGAATTCTTACATTGGATTGAAATTGCAACTTAACTTGACATGCATCTCTTTGCTGTCACAGATTGATGCTCACGTTGGAGCTGTGAATGACTTGGCTTTTGCTCATCCAAACAAACAACTATGTGTCATTACCTGTGGAGATGACAAGATAATCAAGGTTTGAGATAGAAATTCAACAATGAGCTTCTGATTAAATGATCAATTCTATGATTATTTAACAAAATAAGTGTAACAGGTGTGGGATTTGACGGGACGGAGACTGTACAATTTTGAAGGTCACGAGGCACCAGTATATTCCATTTGTCCTCATCACAAAGAGAGCATTCAGGTATGCAATAGAATGATAAAGGCTTATTGTTTTTTGCTTTGTGCACTTTATGATGTTACTCAAATATAAGAAGTGCACATATCTGTTTAATATAACTTAAAGCTGTCAACTTCTCTTAGTAGTAATGTCTCATTCCCTTGGATGGGAGGCATCAGTTAGAAGCTTTCATTATTTTTTGGGTTGGTTCTAGCGGATTTGTTATGGTTCTTTCCCAGCACCATCTTGTCAATTATAATAACTGATGTGTGGATATGATATCACTGGTAGCTGCTGCTAAGAACAGTTTTCTAATGCGGTCATTTATTGATTATTCTTGAATTCTTTGACCTAGGTTTAATGAATCTGCATTTCGCTGGCTTTAAGCATTTCATTCTGAATTTGCAGTTCATATTTTCAACTGCTATGGATGGGAAAATAAAGGCATGGTTGTATGACAATATGGGTTCCAGAGTTGACTATGATGCTCCAGGCCAGTGGTGCACTACTATGCTTTACAGTGCTGATGGAAGCAGGTAAGGTCTGCAGAGTCAGAAATGTTATCTTTAGTAATTTGGGAGTAGTGAAATATATTATTGTTTATGTTTTTTCCTGATATTCTTTTCATGTTAATATTCATATTGTTGACAATATACGGCTATATAATTTGACTGATGTTCAAGCTTTCTCGTTATGATTTCTTTTTTCCAGATTGTTCTCTTGTGGAACAAGTAAAGATGGGGACTCTTTCTTAGTTGAATGGAATGAAAGTGAAGGAACAATAAAGAGAACATATACTGGGTTTAGAAAGAAATCTGCTGGTGTAGTGCAGTTTGACACTACCCGAAATCATTTTTTGGCTGTTGGTGAAGATAGCCAGATAAAGTTTTGGGATATGGACAATGTCAATGTTCTCACTAACACAGATGCAGAAGGTGGACTCCCGGTAAATTAACATTTTTTACTATATGGTAGCTCTAACAAACACCTCAACTTTTGGTTTAGGACTTACGTTATCAGTTTAATTTTTGTCAGAGTCTTCCTAAGTTAAGGTTCAGTAAGGAAGGAAATCTGCTAGCTGTAACTACAGCAGACAATGGATTCAAGATCCTTGCTAATGCTGTAGGTCTCAGATCCTTACGAGCAGTTGACCATCCACCTTTTGAAGCACTGAGAACACCTCTTGAGTCTGCCACAATTAAGGTGAGAACAATTTATTCTTTTTAGTTGTATTTTATAACAAAATTCATATCCTGATATCTGTCTCTATACTGTTGTATCGGTCAGGTTTCTGCCAGTTCTGCCATTGCAAGTGTCAGTCAAGTGAATTGTAAAGTGGAAAGGAGCTCTCCTGCCGGGCCATCTCCAATCATTGTAAGTTAGCTAATGTACTCATTATTTTGCCTTTATACTTTGAGTAAAAAATTGTGTATTAGTTGCATGGTTGTGGCAGCAACTTTGCTTGTTTGCTTGGTGTGAGTTTAATGTGTTATAAATAGGCATTAGTAGAAAGCTCCTGGATTCTGATTAAACCTGGAATATGTTACATTTGTCGAAAAGCTCATTTGAATTGTTTAAAAATAGCACGACATCTTTTCCTTACTTTGCTTAGGCTGTTCTGCTTTCTGAAGTTTGTATTCTGTTAATTTTAGTCTTTGTAACTTAGGTAAGTTGTCTGTTGGCATAACATTAATTTTGTTCTCATGGTTTACCATCTAAGAATGGAGTTGATCCTGCAAGAAGAAGCATGGAAAATCCAAGAACTGTTGATGAAGTTACTGAAAAAACTAAGCCATGGCAGTTAGCTGAAATTGTGGATAGTGGCCAGTGCCGGTTAGTTACCCTGCCTGATAACACAGATGGATCCAGCAAGGTGGGTTAAATATCTGCAGACCATTATTTTGACCGAACACTTCTCCCTCTCCCTCCTTCCTGCCCGGTCTGCCAACCTAAAACATATATATAAATTTTCCTTATCATTAAATGCTTTAAACTGTTTCATTTAAATTCAGGTGGTTAGGCTTCTATATACAAATTCTGCTGTTGGCATTTTGGCACTTGGCTCGAATGGTGTCCAAAAGCTATGGAAGTGGTCCAGAAATGAACAGAATCCTGGTGGAAAGGTAATAAATTGCACGGATAGGTCCAACAATTTTTCTTAAACAATTTCTGTTTAATTTGTAAATGTACAATCAAATGTTTTGTTGGCAAAGATTTCTGAAATCAGTTTGGCATTTAAAGGCCACTGCCAGTCTCGCCCCTCACCACTGGCTGCCAAGCAGTGGTCTTCTTATGACTAATGATGTTTCAGGTGTCAACCTTGAAGAAGCGGTACCATGCATAGCACTCTCTAAGAATGACTCATATGTTATGTCAGCTACTGGAGGAAAGGTTTCTTTGTTTAACATGATGACATTTAAGGTATGCCAGGACAAATATGTCTTGCTACTATAGTTACTGTTGAAAATTTAGTTTTTCACGAATTGCTTGTTTTGCAGGTAATGACAACTTTCATGTCACCTCCCCCAGCTTCAACTTTCCTAGCATTTCACTCCCAGGATAATAACATCATAGCCATTGGAATGGAGGATTCAACCATCCACATATACAATGTTAGGGTGGATGAGGTGATTATTTCCTAAGACTTTTTCTTCTTTTTCTTTTCCTCTTGCGATTTTCCTGCTCCCAAGCTCCAACTGATGCGATCGCATTTATTTATTGTAGGTGAAATCAATATTGAAGGGCCACCAGAAGCGTATAACTGGTTTGGCTTTTTCCACCAGTCTTAATATTTTGGTTTCATCAGGTGCTGATGCTCAGGTAAGTGGAATTATATTTTCTTTTGCTTTATCTTTAATTTCTTTTTAGTTCGACCCACAAAAGCGATTAAATGAGTTGTATAACTTGCTAATGTTGTTACTTTTTTGTGCAGCTTTGTATGTGGAGCATTGATACATGGGAGAAGAGGAAATCAGTTGCAATCCAAATTCCTACTGGAAAAACACCTACAGGTGACACACGAGTACACTTCCACACTGATCAGATTCACATACTGGTAGTTCACGAGACACAGTTAGCCATCTATGATGCGTCTAAAATGGAATGTATTTGGCAGGTGTGTACTACATAGTCCACACAAGTATTTTTGTTATGTTTTGTGGTTAACTAGAAGGCAAACATTCTTATGCATTGTTATTCCATTTCAGTGGGTACCCCAGGACGCACTGCTTACTTCCATATCTTGCGCTGTATACTCTTGTAACAGCCAATTAGTTTACGCAACCTTTTGTGATGGTAACATCGGGGTGTTGGATGCTGATACCCTCAGACTAACATGCCGTATCGCCCCATCCACATATCTGTCACAGTCAGTCTTAAACGGGTAATTCAGAGCATCACAGCTTATGTACAGATGCATATATTACGAGACTTTAGTTTGCTAATCAATACATTATTCCACAGAAGCCAACCTGTTTACCCACTTGTTGTTGCGGCTCATCCCCTTGAACCCAACCAATTTGCCATAGGGTTGACCGATGGATCCGTTAAAGTTATGGAGCCCTCAGAATCCGAAGGGAAGTGGGGTGTGACTCCACCTGCAGATAATGGGATACTGAATGGTCGGACATCATCAACCACCACGAGCAACCACACACAGGATCAGTTACAAAGATGAGATGAGATAAAATGAATTTGTATCTAAATCTGATTGCATTTGTAGATTGTTAGGACATTAGCTTCCCTACCCATATAAAGGTAAGTTTAGGACGTTAATTAGAAGATATATTACACATTCATCTACACTTAGTTGCTCTAGTTTTAAATACCTATTTGTTGTTATTATTATTTTGTCTTTCGAGAGTGCCTTGTTCTTTGAAATGATTACCTGTATGTATTGCTTTTCTTATTTGTATTATTAATAAACACAATCTTTGATTAATTTTGGTTTCTTTTGGTGGCTATTTTTTATGTTCTCTGAATGAAAATATTAGATGCGAATTTATGAATCATTCTAAGGTCTTATTAATATTTTGCTTTATGGAAATTAACACTTTTTTTAACGCTGTGAGCCAGCTTTGGATTTCTAAGGAAATTAACACTTTCTTAATCTTTTTGTAAAAAATGATGTATTGATCTTTTATGCATTCAATTTTTTATTACAAAGTTAGCAAAATTTAATTGGGGTTTATTTTAAGTTAATGAAATTATAATTTATACAATTAAAAAATGTCTATTTTTTAAATATATGTTTTTTGGTCATTATCATTTATTTCCCTTGAGGTTGATATAAATTTCGCTTAAATAAATGACGGAAATTAAAAAATGAATATTATTTTTTTTTAAATTATAATTTCTAATTATCTTTATACTTTTATATAACAAATTTAAATATAACATTTTGTTTATTTTTATTATTATAATATATATTTAGTTACTGTTATAAATAAAAAATTAATTAAATAACTAATATTTTTATTTTATTTTATTATTCATTTATATTTGATTATTAGACAATAATAATAATTTAGTAAAAATCAGGAAAAATTATTTATGAATTTTTAAAATTATTTAACTTTACTTATGGCGTACGTCATGAATTTTTATTGTTAATAGTAAGTTTATATATTTTAGTATTATAAAATAAATAAATAATTATATTTAATTTTATTATTATATATAAAGGTATAAAAGTAATTATAAATAGTATTTTTAAAAAAAAAAAAAGGAGAGGTAAACAAATATTTTGCATTCTGTTCATTCAAGTAAAATTTTTGTAAATTTTAGGGGAGTGAAGTGATAAATTCTATATTTTCTATATTTTAGGGTAGCGATAAACTATACTGAGGTGTTCGT
>JAVXUL010000009.1:531568-545673 GCA_035590515.1 Trichilia minutiflora | reverse complement strand
TGTTTGATTGAATAGAAAGTTGGGGATTTGATCAATAGGATTAGGGGGTTTCAAGAACTCAGATTTCTTAGGGTTTCCGTATCACTTTGTGTGGAGAATAGATAGCTACAAAAATGAGTGAAAGTTTGATTCATCTCTAAAAAAGAATTGCTCATATATGTTAGAGGTTATAGGACAGCATGCTAATAATAAAGAACAACGAACATAAAAACCTATTATCAACAAAGATATTAAAGTATGATGCCACTTTGTGAAAATATAATAAACAAAGAATGACACCTTTTCATGAGGGCTGTCCATGGCCACAAGCAAAATTCCAAAGACCACCACCATGGTACTTAAGAGCATAACCCATCCTCCCTTTGCCAGAAGGTACAATTTAATCGCTTAAGATATTGAATAATGGCCAAAATGAAAAACTTCATTGTCTTTAAACATTGTGTTGTAAGTGTAAGATTTTCTAGTTCCAGTTGATGCTTCTCGTGAAGATCTGAAACAAGAACCGATTATCAGCCAACAAAAATTGACATGGCACTGATCCTTTATTTCCTAAGGTCAATATTTAGTATAAAATTCACAACAAACAGCAAGTATTCAAACAGCTCCATGAATTAAAAACAATCGAAATGGAAAACAAAAGAAATAACAACTCGCAGCTCAATTTCCATGATTGAAACTTCAATACAAACCCCAGTTAAATAGATAACAATCTAATAATCTCAGTTAATGAGACTAAATGAAGACAAATTATCACAATTAAGATACTAAATCCATCAGCACATCGCGTAAAATGAACACACAAAAGAATAACCTAAAATTTCAGTACGATTATGCCAAGTTCCCTTGTTGAAAACAAAGGACGTTACAGGAATAAATTGCATCTTGTTAGTTGCCTTTTAGTTGACTGTTGCTACTACCATGAAACCAAGAAGTGTTGCCTTCGACAGAAAATTAATTATAAAGTCTAACTTGTAACCCATTTATCCAAAATCAAGAAATGATTAAAAAGAAAATTGCTAATGCTTTCAAGTTTCTATTAATCAAATATAACATCAAATGAAGAAACCACAACACATTTCTCATCCATCACAAAACATAAATCAAAATAAAAAATATCAAAGAGTTGAAAAACTTCTTATACCTCGAACAAAACACTACTCCGTAAAGAGCTGAAAATGGTGAACACAAAAACAAGATCACAAACTCAAGAACACCTTTGACTTCTTCAACCAGAGCTCGATCGTCCACTGAAAAAGGAATCATTCGCGTGACAGTGAAGCTTTGGTGGTTCCAATTGTTCATTTTCTATTTTGTTTTGAAGTTAATCGTAGATTTGTTTCACCGGATTTGTAGATATGCGACAGAATGGGTGGTGAAAGGGATAAAGTGCTTTTACATATTTGTCCCGACTTTGCAAATAGATTTTTCACGGTTGGCTAACGGAAATGATTGACATGGGGGTATATGTTATACTACTCTAAACCATAGAGGGGAATTTGCGACAAACTTTCTGATCTTTAAAATAAAAGCAACTAATAGGGGGGTATTTGACTTTCTCCCGAATAATTAATATTTTAAATCCACATTTACGAAACGCTGTCGTGCTTTCTCATTTCCCATAATCCCATCCTGCCTGCTTATAGGTACATGTACCTACCAAATTCTTCAACCCTCTTTTTCCCGATAGGTGCAGGGAATGGCGAACCGTACGGACCCGGCAGCAAAGAGCATACGAGGAACGAACCCACAAAACTTGGTGGAGAAGATTGTGCGGTCGAAGATTTACCAAAACACGTACTGGAAAGAACAATGTTTCGGATTGACGGCGGAGACTTTAGTCGACAAAGCCATGGAACTCGACCACCTCGGCGGCACATTCGGTGGCAACCGTAAACCGACACCGTTCATGTGTCTTATCATGAAAATGCTCCAGATCCAGCCAGAGAAAGATATCGTCGTTGAGTTCATTAAAAACGACGATTACAAGTAAGCTAAAAAATCCATTGAAAATGACCACTTTACTTTTATAAATTTTTAGGAGTTTTGTCCATTGGGTCCTTTGTTGCAGATATGTGCGTGTTCTGGGTGCGTTTTACTTGCGACTTACGGGGACTGATATTGATATCTATCGTTACCTTGAACCTTTGTATAACGACTACAGAAAATTGAGGCAAAAATTAGCTGATGGGCGTAAGTGTTTTTGTCTGTTTAACCGTCTATTTTTTTTCGTAGTTTCAATCTGTTATATCTTGTCGGATGCATGGATTGGATATTAACTTAAATATGTATTTTTTTCCTCACTACTTGTTTTAGGGTTTGCTTTGACTCATGTGGATGAGGTGATTGATGAACTTCTTACAAAAGATTATTCATGTGACATTGCGATGCCGCGCATTAAGAAAAGGTAATTTTTATGGTGAATTTTGTCATTTGGGTTTTTCTTTAGATAGCTTCAGGCATTGATTGTCAATTGAAATTTAGTGCATAATGGGTTTATGCTTTATAAGTTTTGGTAACCAGTGCATTTGAAATTTTCATAAGTAGGGTTTTATGTTGTGGGTTGGATAACAGATTGCTTGCTACTGTTTGTTTTTCCTGCAGATGGAATCTTGAGACTGTTGGTGCCCTGGAACCTAGAAAGAGTGTTTTAGAAGATGATTTTGAGGAAGAGGAAGAAAAAGAGGAGAATGATCAGTTTGATGATGGAATGGATGGGGCTTATGAAAGGGTTCGCTCATCTTTCCACAGACATGATCTTTTTCTTCCTATTTCATTACAAAAAATTTTGTTTTGACATGTTTTTGTATATTGACAGGATTATCACCATGGGCGAAGTCCTACAAGGGAAAGAGATAGAGATAGAAGACGCGATCGTGACAGTTACAGATATAGGTATGAGCTATTGTTATCCTTTTGCTTTCTGTATTTCTTCTTCTTGTGTCTTAAGGAATAATTGGATTTTCTATGTTTATTGTTTTCTTCTGTTGTAATGTTCAATTTAGTGGATTTCTACAATTTGTATGACATAGTATTTGGTTGGGCCTAGCACTTAATTGCATGAATTCAGTATCTTTAACAATTGTAAATCACTGCTAAAAAGTAAAATTATTAGTTATCAAGCAGAAATTGTGGGTAATGAATATAACCTCAGAAAAACAGTGCTATGACATCAAATATGTATAAGCATTCTTTGAAAAGATTCTGTGCCAAAGAAGGACCTAATGAAAATAAATTTGGGTGTTTCCAAAAATACTACAGTGAATCTGGCTTGAGATCAGGATCTTCATGTTAATTCTATGTGGCTGTATACCTGGGAGGGAGTTGGTTTCAAATGTAGCTCTTTTTGAAGATTGTTTATAAATCTTCCAAATAGCTGGTAGGCTTGGGAAATTCTTCAGAATTTTAGTTTGTCCTGTTACATAGTCTTTAGTCTTTACTAAGCAAAATCAGGCGCTTCTTGTACAGCTAGTAGGTAGTTATGGTGGAAGCTATTGTATTGTGATAATTTTTTCTCAACATATATAAGTATCTTATTAAATCATTATGTTTTCATCTTGGCATTTAAAGCCATCGAAGGATTAAAATAGCTTCCTATAGTAATATCTAATAATCCTGCCAGGTTTCTCTGCACTGACAGTGTGCAGTGAGAAGTATGATGGATCAGACAATATTATTGCATTCTATTTGTTGATTTGTCTTGTTGGTTTTGCTTTTAACTTTTGGTTCTATACATATTACAATTTATCATTTTATGTGGTGAATGCAATTTTTTGCAATATCCATTCACCTAGTTGTTAGACATTAATTTATGAATGCCTAGTAAATATTTATTCAGTGGAAGTTTAATACAAAATTTGGTGCATAAGCTCATAGGGTTATTCATGTTTCTCTTCTCTCAGGGACCGAGACTATGACCGGGATCGAGACTACGATAGGGACTACGACAGGGATCGAGGACGTGGTCGAGAAAGAGACAGAGACAGGGATAGGGATCGCTACCGGTTGAGGGAAGATAAGGAATATGGTCGTGAGAGGGATCGAGATAGAGAGAGGGAAGGGAGGGATCGAGAGAGACGAGATAGGGATCGTGGGAGGCGGAGGAGCCGTTCAAGGAGCAGAAGCAGGGATCGCAAAAGACATGGTCGCGGTAGCATGAGTCCTAGAAGGCGTGCAGATGAACCAGAGGATGCACCAAAGAAAAAGAAAGAGAAGAAGGAAAAGAAAGATGATGGAACAGACCACCCAGATCCAGAAATTGCTGAAGCTAATAGGATCCGCGCATCTCTTGGATTGAAACCATTGAAACTATAATTGTGAAATGGAAGATAACAGGTTTTACTGGCTGTCAGAACCATACGTATGCATTAGAAAGTGTGTATTGAGGATTTTTCTTGTGCTATTTTGCTGGCATCTTACTGAAATCATGTTGAATCAGTAACCGGCAAAAGGAGGTACCTTATTTGTACAATTTCCTTGCTTCTCATTTACTATGTTCTGCTACTGTTATGAAATCTTATTGGTACATGTTGTGAATGAGCTTGAGTTGGTAAGCTAAATATGGAGAAAAACTGAAAAATATTCAGTCGCAGGTAAACGTGGTAAAAATGAAGTTTAGTAACATTGCTACAGCATTTCCATGCTACAACATTTTGAATGCTAGATGAAACCAATAAAAAACACAAAAGAGAGGGAAAACAAATCTATTTTGACCTAATTGTTTTGAATGTTCTCGGGTAGCAAATTGCCATCTTTATTATAGTGAAGGACACCAGAGTTATTCAGTGGCCTGCATTTCCCTCCCATGAGAATCCTCTTCTTGCATAATTCCTTACCCTCTTCTCCAATCTTCAATTCTTGGCAGGTTGTCACTGTCGAGACCCTAGGCAACTCATGTGAGCTTTTCAGTTTTCTGATGAGAAGGTCAGTTGTTGCAATGACATTTGAACTACTTTTATTGCTCTTGCGGTTGCTCCCAAAGAAAGAAAATCCATTCTTCGTCTTGTTGAAGCAATTTTTGGAAGTTACTTGCCCCTGCTTGTGGTAACCCCTGCTTGCTTGCTGCTGTTTCTTCTGCTTTCTTCCTTCCTCTGCAGCATTCCCAGATTGCTTTTCTTCCCCATTAACAAAATTTCTGCTGCTTTTGATGCCATTAAATTTAATATTTTCCCACATCTTTTACTCTTTCCCAGTTGCCAAACAACCTGAAGAACTATTGTCAGTGCTACAAACCTTACCATTTTTGCGATTTGGGCAAGTCTCGGCAGTTTTCTTGTGACCAAAAACCTTGCAGAGCTTCAAACCAACTTTCGTCACCAAGATCTTGCTCGACGTAACCCATTTCTTTGCGCCTCTCATTTAATTTTGTTCTGCCTCACTGCCCTGGTAAACGATGCTGATTCTCTGTATTGTCTTCCCCAGTGTTTTAGGAATCTTGATCCTTATCTTTGGTTGCTAAGTCTGAGACATTGTAATGCTAATGCTAAAGAAATAGGATAATGGAGAGTTTGGTTGGTGAAACTTGCGAGAATCACAGATTGCTGCTACAATGATTATTACCTGAATCTGCCATTGTTGTCAGTCTTGAAGCTTTTCTAGTAAATTCAGAAGTGATTAAATGAGAAATACAAGCTAAATAATGCAGGAAATGGAGATGTTTACGTGGCTCAAAAAGTTGCATTTTTAATGGGATCATGCAAATTTAATTCTCCATATTACTGTCTTTAAAATGGGATTAACTCTTTTAAATTTGAGGGTTAATCAGCAATTAAAGTTTTGAAGATAAGAAATATTAGTCAAAATCAAAATTTAAATGTAATTTAACACAATCTTTTTCTTTTTCTCTTATGCAAGCATATCTTTAAATTAAAACGTTTACTTCTGTTGTTATGTTCAAATCACACCTCTATTATGGACCATGAAGTCTTTATCTTTTACAATAAATCTCAATCTTTTTACATTAAAATAGCTTTATTTTTTTATTTTTTTTGTAACCAAGATGTCCGGACCAGCTTATGCATACTTCGATTAATCTTCGGAGAAAGCTAGTGCAGCATGTCACCATCACGATCCCCCACTTAAATTATAGATATAATATGTGTATATATATACACACATATTATATATACACACACTTTTAATACTCGAACTAGGCAAAAATAATTAATTTCTTTTAATTTTCATATTATTGTTTGTTTTGATATTTTTAATTTCATGTTTATTTCATAATATTTTTATACTTTAAAATCTTGTATTTATAAACCTCATTAGACTATTTATAACAATTGTATTTATAGACTGCTTATAACCCATGGAACTCCTAATATTTAAGTTCCCAAGTGAAAATGAAACCATAAAAACAAACGAATTGGGTTGGTTGTGTTTTAAAACTTATATATTATTATAAGAGATTTATATCTTAATGAAAAAGGCTTGAATGAATATAATATTTATTTTTAAAAAAAGAAAATTTTATTTTTTTATTTTTTTAATTATGATTTAACTTAGTTATATGTCTTCTTATATGTTTTTAATTTTATTATAATTTTCATTTAATTATTTAGTTTGAATATATATATATATATATATATTTCTTATTGGTTATATTAATATAACTTTCCAAATTTTTAGGATCATAGTTGTTTAATTTAATTTTAATTCATAATTTTATTGAAGTCACGAAAAAGTTGTCTATTCTTTTTGTTATATTATTGTAATTATTTATGTTATGAATTTAATTATTTAAATTTTCTTAAATTGTTAATGTAACACTATCAAAATTATTTTTTATAATATTTTATTTATTTATATTTATCAAATGTATAATTTTTAAATATATATAATATAAAAATTACAAATATATATTATGTGCAAGAGCATATTAGATTGTTTTATCCATAAAATTTATTATCCATAAAATAAATAATTTAACATTCGGATGTTGAAATTAAAAAAAAAATTCTAACTTTTGAGAAATTTTTTTGAGTAATTTTTGAGATATTGAATTTCAATCTAAGCAGAAATTAAATTATTTTAATTCATAAAAAACATGATTTTTTTGTCTAATGGGCTTAAAATTCCAAGCCCAGTTCAAATTTGTGGGTTTTTTCGACACTTAAAATGGAGTCCAAAATCAGACAAATTAATCTCTAAAACCCTAGACTTCCTTTTTATCTTGTACAGGAAGAACAGAGCGGCCACTCTCATCTCTGGCTTGCTCGCTTGCACGCTTGCACCGTCTCTTCAGGTTGGTCTCACCTCCTTCGTCCATTTTTTCTTTCTCCTGGTTTTTATTTGAACTGTGTTGTGTTTTTGTTGTTAATGAAGAATTATAGGTTTACGCGAGTGTTCTATGATCCATAAGTTTTCCCATTGATTTATCGATAGAATCCGATAAATCGTAACACTGCAGCTTTTATATCAGGGTTTGAATTTTTTTAAAAATCTAATATAAATCTAATATATAAAGCTTGAGTTTTTATTTGTTGGGCGGATATCAATAATAGTCAATGTATATCGCGTGAGTCGGTGAGTTCTGTGTTAGATTTATGTTCCAAATAATTTTATTGGTTTATCCAACTTGGATTTTTTGAGTGAACGTTGTTTTCCGTGAAGAAAATTTAGAGCTTGCGATGTTTGAAAAACCCCAACCTAATAAATCAAACATTGGGTGCTTTGATTCTGTCAATGTATATGGATAGTTCCAGGGTTGTTTGCAATGTCTTTATTATTATTTTCTTATTCACGGGTTCAATTTTACTTTTATGTAGTTGCATTTTGCTTTGCTACTGCTTTTTTTTATAAAAATTTTGCTTGTGGTTGGAAATGTTCTGATTTAATTGTTTTTGTTATCTGTAATGTTGTACAGGTTTGATAGAGATTATTCAATTTTTTTGTTGAGTGGGCTGCAAAATTGAGATCAATCATGGCTACTTATGCCAAACCAGAGGCTGCTTTAAATCAAGCTGAAGGTTAGTGACAATTGATATCATCTTTTCTGTATCCATAACAGTTTATCTTTGTTTTTGCGGCTGTTTTCGCTGAATGGGCTGAATTGTGTAGAAATATTTTCTTTCAAGTTTTCTTTTTACCCTTTAAAAGCATTTTTACTTTGATGGGCATCAATTTCTGGTGATGACTGACATGCCAGTTGATTTATTTTTATCCTGTCTCTTGTTGTGTTTCAGCTGATCATGTATATTCATGCGAACACCGTCTTGTTATTACGCTATGTATCTGATATGTTTTATCTGTTGTTTCCATGCAGCCTTGATCAATGTTGGACAGAAGCAGGATGCATTGCAAGTCCTTCATGACCTGATTACTTCTAAGAGACACAGGGCATGGCAAAAGATACTTGAAAAGATTATGTTTAAATATGTAGAGCTTTGCGTTGACATGCGGAGAGGTAAGTTTGCCAAGGATGGTCTTATACAATACCGCATTGTTTGTCAACAAGTGAACGTCACTTCTTTGGAGGAGGTAATCAAGCACTTCATGCACCTCTCCACTGAGAAGGCTGAGCAGGCACGTAGTCAGGCACAAGCCTTAGAAGAAGCTCTCGATGTTGATGACCTTGAAGCAGATAAAAGGCCAGAAGATCTAATGCTTAGTTATGTTAGTGGAGAGAAGGGAAAGGATAGGTCTGATCGTGAACTTGTTACACCTTGGTTCAAGTTTTTATGGGAGACTTATAGAACCGTGCTTGAAATATTGCGGAACAACTCGAAGATGGAGGCACTATATGCGGTATGTTCTGCTCAAAACCAAGTTTATTTGATGCAATTGTTGATTCTTTTCTTTTATTAAACATCTTATTGCTATTTCAATCTGCTTATCTATAGACTTTGGATTGCAATCACTATGATGGGAGGTTTTGGAATTTAAAAGTAACCATGTTCATAGATTGTTTTGGGAATATGAAATGCTTTGTAACATTTGACATAGAAAGATCCAACTAGACATGAATATGGCTCATATTTTGTTTCGGGTAAAGTTTGAAATTCTTTAGGAGGATATAAAACTTAGACTGTTCAATTTTGTTGTAATTCTTACCACATGAACCCTATATGATTGTATCATCTAATTCTTGTTGTTACAGTATTTTTGTAAAAAATTACTAATGGGACAATTTACTTTTAGTATTGGAGAAGAGATGGAAGGTTAATATGTTCTGAATCTCTTTTGCAGATGACTGCGCACCGTGCCTTCCAGTTCTGCAAGCAATACAAGCGCACGACTGAGTTTCGTAGACTGTGTGAAATTATCAGGAACCATTTGTTGAATCTTAATAAATATAGAGATCAAAGGGACCGGCCTGATCTTTCAGCCCCTGAGAGTTTACAACTCTATCTTGACACCAGATTTGAGCAGCTGAAGGTTGCTACTGACCTTGAGCTCTGGCAGGTCTGTACAAGTTATTTTGTTTATTTTATTTACATAATCAGTGTGTTATCATAAGGCATGGATTCAATCCTTACCATAGTCTCAATTGTTTTATTCAGGAAGCTTTCTATTCTGTTGAAGATATTCATGGACTGATGTGCATGGTTAAGAAAACACCAAAGCCCTCATTGTTGGTTGTTTATTATGCCAAGTTAACGGAGATTTTCTGGATATCATCAAGCCATCTTTATCATGCTTATGCATGGTTCAAGCTTTTTACTCTCCAGAAAACATATAATAAGAATTTAAGCCTGAAAGATTTGCAATTGATTGCATCATCTGTTATTTTGGCTGTACTTTTGGTAGTCCCGTATGATCGCAGTCGCACTGCTTCTCATTTAGAGCTTGAGAATGAGAAGGAGCGCAACTTGAGGATGGCTAATCTTATAGGATTTGAGCTTGATCCTAAACATGATAATAGAGAAGTGGTAATCTCAGTTATTCAAATTGATTTGTCTTAATTCTGTTTTTTTTTTTAATGTTTCTATTGGCTGATAATTCACATTTGTTACAGCTTTCAAGGTCAGCCCTTCTCTCAGAATTGGTAAGTTCAATGTGACCATTTTTTTATTTATAAATACTGGAGTTATATGATCACTTGCATCTCCACAATTCCATGGGCATTAGAAAGGGAAAAAACAGATATGAAAACATGTTCTGGCCCTGTACCAATACAACAAAATGAATTTATGTGCATATGTCGATGTTGAAATATTGTAAACATGCATATTAGTTTCTGTGACTTTTTGTCTAATTTGGTTGTCCCTTCCCTCAGGTCTCCAAAGGTGTAATGAACTGTGCAACTCAGGAAGTGAAAGATCTCTACAATCTTCTAGAGCATGAATTTCTTCCTCTAGATCTTGCCTCAAAAGTGCAGCCTTTGCTGAGCAAAATCTCAAAGTTGGGTGGTAAGCTTTCTTCAGCTTCTTCTGTACCAGAAGTGCAGCTCTCCAGATATATTCCTGTCCTTGAAAAGCTTGTTACCCTCAGGTTACTTCAGCAGGTAAACTTATGTTTATGGCTTTTATTCATAGTTGTTTTAAATGCATTGTTTCCTTCTCTTCGGTTGCTAATCCTTTTTGCTTTTCATTTGTGTGTGCTTTTCCAGGTGTCTCAGGTTTATCACATGATGAAAATTAAGAGTTTATCTCAGATGATTCCCTTTTTTGAATTTTCTGGTGTGGAGAAGATTGCCGTTGAAGCTGTAAAACATAACTTTATTGCTATGAAAGTTGACCATATGAGGGGTGTTGTAGTGTTCAGTAATTTGGTAAGTTATGGGCTCTATGCATATTTCCTTAATTCTTGATACCACTGAACGCCTCTATGAGCTAAGAATGAAAGGAAAATCTTGAGCTTGACTTTGTTTCTTGGTTTGATTCCTAAATTTGAGATGTTACTGTATTCCCCGAGTTTTTTTTGCATTCAACCATTTCTTTGAAACTGTAATCTTTCCATTTATAGTTTTCAAGGAATGTTGTTTGTTCAAGTGCTTGCGAATTGGTTGTTGGTTAAGGTTTGTCAGCTGATTGCTTGTGTCTTATGGTATTTTGAACATTGATTTGATTACATTTATCTGTGTTTCTTTTTCAGGGCCTTGAATCTGATGGTCTTAGGGATCACCTAACTGTTCTTGCTGAGTCTTTAAGTAAAGTGAGGGCCATGATATATCCTCCTGCAAATAAAGTATTGCAACTAGGTGAGATGTTGTCTGGTTTAGGAGAGGTTGTGGACAAGGAACATAAGAGACTTCTTGCTCGAAAATCAATCATTGAGAAAAGAAAGGAAGAACATGAACGCCAACTAATTGAAATGGTATTACCATCTATACTGCTTGCAAATTTTTAACTTGTAGTCTTCAATCAAAGTCTAGAAATGGATGAATTCTAATGGTAATTTTGTTGCCTTCAAGGAACGTGAGGAGGAGTCTAGGAGGCTAAAGCAACAGAAGATAACAGAAGAGGCTGAGCAGAAGAGGCTTTTAGCTGAATTGGAGCAAAGGAAGACCCAAAGGATCCTTAGGGAAATAGAGGAGCAGGAACTTAAAGAAGCACAGGAAATGCTCGAGGAAGCTGAGAAGCGCAGTAAAAAGAAGGGGGGCAAGAAGCCCATCTTAGAAGGGGTGAGTTAAAATTCACCAGGCTGTTTTATTATACTTGAGGAGGATAAGCAATTTTGACAACACATGTTCATTCTTATTAAATGCAGGAAAAGGTAACAAAAAAGGCTGTGATGGAGCGAGCCCTGATTGAGCAGCTTAGGGAGAGGCAGGAGATGGAGAAGAAGCTACAAAAACTAGCTAAAACAATGGATTATTTGGAAAGAGCAAAAAGAGAAGAGGCCTCCCCTTTGATTGAAGCTGCTTTCCAGCGAAGGTTGGGAGAGGAGCAGATCCTTCACGAACGTGAACAACAGGTATAGATTTATTCATTCCACTTTCTTAGTAAATTTACTTACATCTGATGGACAATAATCTTTCAGCTTCGCTTGTATTCAAAGCAGTTTAGGCTTGCATTATGTTTTCAAATTGCACATATTTGATTCCTTTTTTATTTTTGATAATTTCAATATTTTTTTTAAATTGTTGTAACATGATTAATTCTAATATATATAGTTTTTTACTTAGATATTTATTTGTGATTGATTTATTGATTTCATGCCCTTTGAAAGAGGGATTCTCAATTTTCTTTTCTCGCTTTACAGTTAGAGGTTGAGTTGAGCAGGCAACGCCATGATGGTGACCTAAGGGAAAAGAATAGGCTTTCAAGGATGTTGGACAATAAGGTTTGTAGCCTGCTTATCTCTATTTGTGCATATGATGTAGAGAGTACTAATGTGTTGTTCATTCGTTATAATTTTTTCTGTTGCTAGTTTATAGTTTATACAACCAACAGAGAATGTGGGCCAGGTTTTAGGCATGGCACTGATTTAACAAAATTGGTTTCTCCTGTTGTTTCTCAGACAATATTCCAGGAAAGAGTTCTGAACCATCGGAGAGTGGAGGTTGACAGGCGGAAAGTGGAGAGAGAGGAGAGAATCGGCCTAATTATTCAGGCTCGTAAACAGGAGAGGTTGGCTAAGAGAAAGAAAATATTCTACGTTAGGTCTGAGGAAGAGAGACTGAAAAAGCTGCACGAGGAGGAGGAAGCTCGCAAACGGGAAGGTGATTTTTACACTGATAGCATTACATTCTTATGTTTCCTCAAACATTCTGAAAGGGATGGTTTCTGAAATATGCTCATTATTTTGAAGTGCTGTTTCTCTCCATCTATTGTCAACTCCCTTGCTTACCATTATTCTGAAACATGCAGAGGCTGAGAGACGAAGAAAAGAAGAAGCTGAACGGAAGGCGAAACTGGATGGGATTGCTGAAAAGCAGTGGCAAAGAGAGAGAGAGCTGGAAGAAAAAGAACGGCTCCGAAGGGAAGCTGTCTTGGGGAGGTCATCTGATGGGATTTGTAAACCCTATGAGCCTCCTGTGCGTTCATCGGAGCCTGGAACTGCTGTTCCTGCTGCCACAGCAGCTGCACCAAACCCTGGGAAATATGTCCCAAGGTTCATACGTGAGAGGACTGAAGGTGCAGGAGCAGCACTGCCTCCACCTGATAGATGGGGCAGCACTGGTGGCAGGCAGAGTGAAGGCTTTGGACAAGCTCTTCCAGAACCTGAACGGTGGGGCAGCAGGAGAACTGAAGGTTCAGGTCAGGCACCACCAGAAGCTGCTGATCGGTGGAGCAGTGGTAGCAAGCCAGATGACCGTGCAGCTGCACCCATTGATAGGTGGCGTCCTGGAGGTGGCTCAAGGTCCTCTTGGTCATCATCGAGGAACTTGGCACGCTGATAATTCCAAACGTGGACAAGTCTTCCTGATTCTCAAATTGCACTGTTTTGATAAGCATATGAGCTGAAAAAGGAATAATCTTGGGAAATTAATTTTGGGAACTTGAGACTTGGTAGAGTTATTTGGTATTTATCTTGTTTTTGTCTCTTTTTCAATTTTTTCTTTGTATGGCAAAACCCGCGAAAATATTTATTGTAGGCTCCAGTTAACACTCAAAAAAAAAAAAGACTAGACATTTATTGTCTGGAATTGACATTTACATGTATTTATCTGATGTAAATAAAAACAGCAGCAGCAGCTAATTTCTGTGTTGTTACAAACTTCAATATTGAAAACCTGCCTAGTTTCTTGAGTTTAGGTTTGAGGCAGTCGGGTAGCTTTGTCATACTTTTATAGATCGGAAAACCTAACTCTATCCACTGAACATGTGGTATTCAGCCAAACAAAAGATCAAGAATGTTAAATAAGAGATCATGTATAGTATTTCACATAATTTTATAGAGCGAAAAATCTAATTCTACTCATTTAATTCATTTATATAATTTTATACAGTGAGAAATCTAATTCTATTCATTTAATTCATGACATTCAATCAAATAAGAGATCAAAAATATCAAATAAGAGATCAAGCACTTTACATGATTTTTATCTTTAACATTTAAAAAAAATATAATTTTTAGGATTCGAACATAAAATCAATATTAAGCAGGCATTTAATACACATCCTATCACTATATCATACTTTAAGGTTGATTCAATGCTCCTAAACAATAAATTATATCATCGACTAACTTGTTGAAAACTTAGAACCTTTAAACTTTTA
>JAVXUL010000009.1:520897-531468 GCA_035590515.1 Trichilia minutiflora | reverse complement strand
TATTAGGTTCACTTTAAATATTATATTATTTACTATTAAATTGATTTGAATTAAAAAAATATAATTTTAAATTAATTATATGGCTAGTTTATGGTTTATACCACCCAACAGAGGCTGTGAGGCAGGTATTAGGCATGGCACTGATAAATAATCGGTTTCTTCTGTTATTTCTCAGACAATATTCCAGGAAAGAGTTCTGAACCATCGAAGAGTGGAGGTTGACAAGCGCAAGGTGGAGAGGGAGGAGAGAATCAGACTAATTATTCAGGCTCGTAAACAGGAGAGGTTGGCTAAGAGAAAGAAAATATTCTACGTTAGGTCTGAGGAGGAGAGACTGAAAAAGCTCTACGAGGAGGAGGAAGCTCGCAAGCGAGAAGGTGAATTTTCACTGATAGAATTACATTCTTTGTTTCCTCAAGCATTCTGAGAGAGTTTTGAGATATGCTCATGGCTTACCTGTATTTATTTTGAAGTATTTTTTCTGTCTATTGCCAACTCCCTTGCTTACTGTTATTCTGGTACATGCAGAGACTGAGAGACGAAGAAAGGAAGAAGCTGAACACAAGGCAAAATTGGATGAGATTGCTGAAAAGCAAAGGCAAAGAGAGAGAGAGCTGGAAGAAAAAGAACGGCTCAGAAGGGAAGCTCTCTTGGGGAGGTCATCTGATGGAATTTCTAAACCCTATGAGCCTCCTGTGCGTGCATTGGAGCCTGGAACTGCTGTTGCTACTGCTGCACCAACCCCTGGGAAATATGTCCCTAAGTTCATGCGTGAGAGAACTGAAGGTGCAGCAGCAGCGCCGCCTCAACCTGATCGATGGGGCAGCAGTGGTGTCAGGCGGAGTGAAGGCTTTGGACAAGCTCATCCAGAGCCTGAACGATGGGGCAACAGGCGAACTGAAGGTTCAGGGCAGGCACCCCCAGAGGCAGCTGATCATTGGGGCAGTGGTAGCAGGCCAGTTGACCGTGCAACTGCACCTAGTGACAGGTGGCGTCCTGGAGGTGGATCAAGGTCCTCTTGGTCATCAAGGAACCCACCACGTTGATAACTCCAAGCATGGACGAGTCTTCCTGATTCTCAAATTGCACTGTTTTGATAATATGCCCGTAAGCGGATGGCTTTTTTTGGGGATATGAGCTGGAAAAGGAATAATCTTGGGAAATTAATTTTGGAAAATTGAGACTTGGTACAGTTATTTGGTATTTATCTTTGTTGTTTTCCTTTTTCAATTGTTTCGTTGTATGGCAAAACCCCGGAAAATATTTATTGTAGTCTCGAGTTAACACTGAAAAACACTTGGTAGAGTTTGCGCAAGACTTTTTTCCCAGTTTGGTTGGTTATATTTTTCTTGCTTTAAGTGTGACAATTTCCGAGCAAATTCTCACAATTCTAGGAGTTGTATCGATGTTTGTTACCTAGCCAATTTGTCTGCAGTTGACATTTATGTGTACAAGTATATGATGTAAATAATTTCTGTTATCTTCAATATCCAAAAGCGTACAAAGTTTCTTGCATTTTTGTTTTGAAGCAGCTTGGCAGCTTTACTACAATACAATTGGGTCAAATAGTGAACTCTTTTAATAATTAATGTCAAAACTCTTGGACTCATTGATGGTTTGAGCTTAAATTTTAAATTGATTCAAATGTCAGTTAATATGTAAATTAAACCGGCGGCCGGTTCAAATCGATAGTATATAACAAACTGATGGTATCAATCAACTTAGATTGATTTGAATTCTTGGTTTAGGTTTTAAATTAATTTATAATCCTGTTATTAGGTTCACTTTAAATATTATATTATTTACTATTAAATTGATTTGAATTAAAAAAATATAATTTTAAATTAATTTTTTATTTAAAATTAAAATATTAATTATCCAAACTTAAGATAATAAACTTAACAGCTATTCAAATATAATTACAATTTCAATCACTTAAAAAAGTATTAGTCTACACATCTATACAAACTTATAAACTAAAGATGCTAAATATAACAACTAAAGTTAATAATAAAGAAATTAATTCTAATTCATATTTAACTAAACTTGTGGTTTATTGATTTATGTCAATATTTCAGCCTTTGAATAAAAAACATTAAGATAGTAAGTTATTTAATAACTTTAATTAAATTTACATAAAAATATAATAACTTATATATAATAGTATTTGTCTCAATTGATTAATAAATAAATATTTTATTATAATTTAATAATTTTAAATTTATTGGATCAGTTCATCCGTTTAGATTTGGTCTAGTCTAAAAATCAAAGTAATATTATCAATTTTAAAATAGATACCAAACCAAAATTAATTTAAAATTTTTTAAAACCAATTTAGATTTGATTATCGATTTGAATAAGTTTTGAATATGATCGGATTTGATCTATCCACTTCTTACGACTTTGGTGAAAACTTAAAAAATTCTAGTATTGAAGTTGAAATACTGATAAATCTTTAACATCGAAGTTGAAATATTTTACTAAAATGTGTAAAACAATTTAAACCCTAGATATAGTTTCTACTGGGAATTTGAATAACATGAAAATTGAAAAAAGCAACAATATTTCTTTTTTTTTTTTGTGGGTGAAGGTTTGGGTTGTTGCTTTATAAGCGCAATAAACAGGCCCGATCTTTCAAGGTCTATGGTATACACCATAGATCCCGAACCAAACACAATCAAATATTTTAGCCGAAACGGCTCGCCGTGACCCGATCTTCGAATTCTAAAACCCTTCTTCTCCCCTGGCTTGACTTGCGCTCCTGATACACAGAAAAGCCGCATTCCGTGAGTTAGTTATCCGAAAATGAGTTCAGTCGCTGTTAGATTTGCTAAGTTTCTCAGGATCCGTGCTTCTTCTGTGCCCTCTTCTTCACTAGGTTTCTCTCTCTCTCTCTCTCTCTTTTTATAGAGATTTATATGAATAAGTGTGAATTATTTGTTGATTTGAGTTGGAACTTATGTGCTCCTGAATTATTCGTTGATTTGAGTTGGAACTAATGTGCTCCTGTACATGGGTTTTTCTGGGTTTGGATAAAAAACCAATTTTGGTAGCATTTTATATGGATGCTTAAAATGTATATTTGCAAGATGCTTGTGTTTTTGGGTATTCGACTATATATTTACAGTTAGTGGATGATTTCGTATTATTTATTGCTTTTTGGTTTAGTGGGAAAAAAAACCTGAATGATATCAAGAGAGCTAGTTACATTTGTCGGTCTATGGACAGAATATAATTTGAGTAATATGAAGCATTTTGTGTATAAACTGTGAATCGGTCGTGTTGAATTAATAGCTTTTAGTCATAGATGAATAATGGAGAGGATAATATTGGCGATGATTTTGTGTTACTAGTGGTGGGGCTGCAAAGGGGCTCAAAGATGTGGTACTCGAGTGGGTCACATGATAACAACAATGATGAACAGAATATCAATGAAGTAGAAGATGAATTTCATGATTTTCTTGGTGGAAAACCCGGGATACAGCCTCAGGGTGTTGATCCTCGAAGAGGTTGGGGCTATCGTGGCGTTCACAGGGTATGACATTCAATTTTATCTCAAAGCAACATTTGGCTGCTTTTTGGATGTTAAACAAATTGTGTTTTATATAGCATAGGATAGGACAAATGTTTTGATATCACGTGCGTCTGTTGTTGAAAGCTCAACCCCTTAATACTAATGATGACACATGTGGTTATTGGTAGTTTATATAGATGTTTAACATTTAATTTCCAGTAATAATTTGGACTAAAGTTAAGGATCTTTTCAATTTCATGCATCATCTGAACATGTTATTAGCCTTTTGCACTATTTTGAGTGTTGATTGTTGCCCGATTTTGTGAATTTAAGAGACAGAAAATTCAATTGAATTAATTTTGACAGCTAGAAGATTTGTTGAATTTGACATTATTCTGATTTGGAATCTATTGGGCTAGAACAATCTTTTTTTCTTTTCTTTTTTTATTGAAAAGAATATGGAAACTTAATCCTAGTTGTAGTGATTTTTTCCAGGCGATTATCTGTGGAAAAGTTAAAGAAGCCCCAGTACAGAAGATCTTAAGGAATGGCAGAACTGTAACCATCTTTTCAGTTGGAACAGGGGGCATGTTTGACCAAAGAATTGTAGGGGCAAAAGACTTGCCAAAACCTGCTCAGTGGCATAGAGTTGCTGTGCATAATGAAGCACTTGCGGCTTATGCAGTTCAACAGCTTGCTAAAAAGTATGCTCTTACATCTAAGAAACCCAAATTCTACTTGTTGAGAAAAGTGAATTTTTCCCTGAAATGTTTTGATCTTACAAAAGATTGTTTGATTCAGCTCTTCAGTTTATGTTGAGGGTGACATTGAAACAAGAGTTTACAATGATAGCATAAATGGTGAAATCAAGAATGTCCCAGAGATATGTGTTCGTCGTGATGGTAGTTGCCTTCTATTACCTCATTTTTCTTTGTCATTGTTCTATGTTATTATTGCCTTTTGTTATCTGTTTTCTGTGGAGCCATAGTAATCATTTTTGGGTACACCTGGAAGTTCTAATGTCAACTAAATATAAATGCAATATACATATGGTTTCTGTGATTATTCCATGTTATTAAGAGAAACCATACAGATACCTTGCACAGCCTCAACCCGACTTAAATCAGCTAAATCAACTAAGCCTTAGACCTAAACTCTGGATGTCAAACTTTTGAACTAGGAACTAGAAATCCAATGTTTTAGTGAAGTTGGGAGTTTATTACTAGGAGGGTTCTACTTTGCCAATTTCATAATTAAGATGTCTGGTCTGAGGGCCTGGGTAAAGGAAACGCTCAAGTCTATGCATTGGTATTGGAGACTTGAAGAATTATTTTGCTCTTTTGAGTGTATATTCTACTTTAAGTAAAGTGTTAATATTTGATGTCTCTTTGCATTTAACATTGAACGACCTTTCCATTGTATATAAAAGACAAAGTTTTGAAGAGATGCATATTGTTTTTCCAAGGTTCCGATGTCACAATAATTACTGCCTATATCTATATTTTAAATTATAAGTAACAAAGTCAACCGTTTTCATACTCTTTTCTCTCTCTCTCTCTCTCTCTCTCTCTCTTTTGTAGTTTTATTTTTTACGAACATATTTAATGGAAATGTTGGATTAATATAAGAAGGCCTAGTAGAACATTTTGAAAGAACATATAGATGCGATCCTTGGATATTTATTCGTAAATTCTGGAGACAAATGCAGTAATCCCTTGGTGTCTCATAGACTTAGCATCATGTTCTTAAATAAAACTTTGATTTCATCATAATTATTGTGCTCTATGAAGTTCATGATTGCAGCCTTCCTTTTCTAGTAGAGTATCAAAAAAGGCAATTTTGCCCTTATAACATCTGTATCGTTCTGTATTTGGTGGGCAAGATTAATTGAGAGCTGAGGGAGAATGACAGTTTACCGCGAAATGCAGTAGCAACTTGAAGTATATGGGATTTAAACTTGTATTGTTGTATTTTTGTGAACAAGGACTGCAAAGATGAGTGCCACATGGATAATGAGAATTGTCATGAATGTTGACATTCAGCATGGCTAATACTTCTTTTGCGATGAGGGGTAGATGAGTTGGGAATGGGGGAGGAGAAATTGGATTCTTGTAGTCCATATGATTTGTTTTGTAGATCACTGGAGAATTTGATATTAATATTCAACTATGGTGCAGCACATGGAGACTGTCCTTAATAAATGGTTCTGTCACATGTTTGCTGTCTTCATTTTGTAGATTGCCGGGGAACTTAATACTAATATTCAACTATTGTGTAGCACATTGTGTCTGTCCTTACTAAATTGCTCTGTTACATGTTTTCTGTAGGGACAATTCGCCTTGTAAAGCCTGGGGAAAGCATGAGCAAAATTGCTTTTGAGGATCTGCGTAAGTTCTTATCCGATTGATGTATGCAAAGGATGGTACAGGATTCTAGCAAATTTTGCTAGATTCTGCCAACATAGTTTTTGAATTTGATGGGGGTCAATGATTTTGTGAGAAGATATCATTACTTCTAATCTAACAGGCTTGTGTGAGGGGTAATTTCTTATAAATTTCTTAAATTAGTGGTGAGCACACTTTTGTTTTACGTGCAGGAGAGGGATTGCTTTAGTCGAAAATCAATAGCCAGATTGCAGAAACCTTATTGGAAAATGGCAGCAGCTGGGAGCCAACGTTTTAAGAAACGGACACCGTTTTAGCTAGTTTGAATGTAACCCAAGAAGACATGATGTTTTGGTCTTTATGGGTCTGTCTATGGCCTGGTCTTTTAGCCCGCCTTGTCCTCGTTTCTTCAACTATGATTATTTCTGCCTTATTCTCTCTCTCTCTCTCTCTCTCTCTCTCTCTCTCTCTCTTTGTATGATGGTTGTGAGGTAGGAGTCTTCCTTCTTTTTTTTCTGGAAAAATTTATCAATTGAGATCAAACCTGATTTGAAGCAGAATTTGTGATAATCATGATATATATATTTATAAAAACCTATGATTAATATTTTTGTTCCACAATTTGGATAAATTAGTATTTTTTTAAATCCTTTTTCCCCCTTCTACCATAAGGCGTTTATGTATTATTCAGATAGGGTGCCATTTTTTTTTATCTTCAGTAATTACAAAACAAGGCATTCAGAGAAGCGTCTATGATATTGCACTCATTGTGTTCTGACTTATAAACACTGTAACTTCTCGGAAGTTTATTTGAATTCCAGTGCTTAGTTTCGTACCCGGAGAACTCGATTCTATTGACACTTCGATTATTTATGGTATCAAGTATCTGTAGCTTGGCTTGAACTTAAAACCAGATGATAAGTAGGATTTCAAGAACTCCACTCAAAGGACTTGCAAGATACCGCCTTCGTTAATTCGATTGATGACGACACCGATGATGATGTTTGAAGTGTATTGACTTCATCATTTTTGAGTTTTGTGTAGTTTGCCCGGGCTATATTACACTTTATGAATCATTAAATTTGGTGTCTTATTCCATTTTGAATAATTTCTTTGTTATCATTCAGTTGAATGGTACCGTGATCATACAATCGTATCCAGTATACGGAGAATTTTTGTTGAAATTCTTGAACATATAAAATTTTTTAGGTGATTATCAGTTGTGAGTTGACACATGGTGATTCTATTGGTAGCTTATGTGCACTATTAAAGTTTAGTTGACCTAGGAGATATGACCCATCCACCTATTTATGTCCCAATTATCTGAAAAGAGCTTCACACTATCTTGGGAACTTTGTCAGTTTGCTCTTACCTCTTATAATTCTTATGATCAACCTAAAGTTTTTTATTATTTTAGGGGCAACTTTAGAAAATGGAATCCCCTCAAGGGGCAAGTTGCCCTTAGATATTCTAAACAAGGAAGGTGGATTTGGATTGCTCTTATTGTTTATACATTAATTTCCTCACACGTGTCAACTTTAAGAATCATTATCACTATAAAAGGAATACCCAGTACAAAATGAAAATCCTATTGTGGGAGGGACCAGCCAACTTATTTTGCCATCTTGGGCCTAGCACTCACCTATTACATTATGTAGATTTATGCATCCTTGTACACAAAGTTTTCATCCATACATTTCAAGTTTAATTGAAACTTGAAAGATTTATTTGAATTCCCAGATGTTGTGAAATACTTAGTATACGATTTTAACATTCATTTGATAGTTTCATGTACTGCTGTATTCGATCAATTGTGTTCTCTGTCTGCTCATTGCACATAATGCCAACCATAACTTTGTTTTTCATTAGTGTTTTGCTGCCAAACTAATGACTGAATGATTGAATGAAAAGGAAGAACTAGTAGCTTAATATTCAATTACTGATTTATTTGGCCGGTTACATGTTATAGCTAATAAGCTTCAAAGTTCATGGAGGTCACAAAAACTAGCTAACTATTTAATTCAGTTATTATTAGTGATAGTATATATAAATCCTGCCAACATATCAAAGACGCTGACAGGTGTCAGATCACAAGTGCAGTGGTAATGCACTACGGAAACTGCATTTTGATTGGCCGTTGAATTCTTTCTCACTCTCCTTGCGTGTAAAATAAGAGTGTACATGGTGCTATCCTTTTATTATTTTGTTTCTCGAGCTCAATCATTAATTCTGTATAAATAGGCTCCTAAATCATAATTTTTCTTGTATCTCTGTGATTGTTTTGCTTATTTTGAACTTTTAAACACAATATTGAAGATGATGCTTGTGATAATTTTTGTACTTGCCTTGGTATCCCATGTTACAGGGGACAATACTTGTCCCAAATGTGGCAGCATTGAAGTTCCATATCCTCTTAGCACAAATGAAAATTGTGGAGACCCCAGGTATAGAGTGTACTGTAACAATGATGTTTTACAGTTATTATCTGCTGAAGGTTTTTACTACAAAATCATCAGCATTACTCCAAGCGTTTATAAGCTTGTTATAAGCCCTCCTTCTATACCAAAAAACACTTGTTACTCTTCTGATCTCGCTTTGGGAGGCTTTAGGCTTGATGATGATTCACCCTTCAACATATCTACTCATAACACTGTCATGTTATTCAACTGCTCTGATAATATCCTCCTGTCGCCATTAAACTGTTCTTCAAACAGTTTCTGTAGGCTGTTTGAGGAGCAGGTTGAAGAGGGAAGTGGGTGTCGAGAAACTCTTTGCTGTCATTTCCTGAAAGACTCAGCCATGACTGCACATAGAATTAGAGTCAGAGTGGGAGGGTGCACTGCTTATACTTCTGTGATGGATCTGAAACCCGGAGATACCGTTGATTCATGGAAGTTTGGCATTGAGCTGCAGTGGTTGCCCCCCAACTAAATTATTATTGTCAAGGTTGTGCCTCTGACAGGTCGTATGATGTTTTACGTATAGGCGTCTCCCATCCTTAGTTGAAAAGTAAGGATGGCTTTTCACGTATAATGCCTTAAACCTTTTCGGCAAACTAAGACACCCTTTTCGCCAGGATGTATGTTATGATTGGTCACTGAAATTTCCAAATTTGTGTTTTCTTTCTGTTTCATGTCTCTATCAGTTGCTTGCTGTGTAGCTCGATGTTCAGTTCAGTTCAGTTCAATTATTGTTTTGATAAATGAATGAATGATCTTTCTTTTTTATATTTTACGTTATCGAGTTATTCTTCTTTTGGTGAATGAAGATGTCCTTAGCTGAACCTCGTTAGCCTGCTTACAATCCTTACCGCGTAACTCAACTATAGTGACTAAAAAAATACACCAGATGGTTAATTTTTTAAATACAATTCTGAATGCACCAGTGAAGGAGCAATTGAAATCTTGGATGGTGAAGTAAAACCTAATACCCATTCTGGATCTAGCAAAGCCTGATGAAATTAATCACGTTATATATTAGACTGTAAGCTGGGATATAAAAGAAGCCACGGTTTCTTCTAAAACTTTTGCTGGCTAAAACTGGCAGTTGATCAGTAATTTAATAAACAGTCAAGACTTTTGACAAATAAACAGTCTTGACTTTTAACAGTCTGTTTGCAGATATTTTTGTAGAAAACTATATATTGTTATAATACAACAGATTCAGAGAGCACAGGAGTAAAAAACATTGCCTTTTAACTCTCGACTGAATGCATAAATTGAAGCAGCAATAAAACATACCACAATGCATTCTTCTCTTTTACTTACAGATTCAAACGGTTAGCAACCAAACTGTCACAAAACATATCTAATCAGATAGCATTTCTGGTCTACAGTTGGTCAGTACAATAGCCAGGCACAAAACCAAACGAATAAAAACCGCCTACTCTCTGCATCTCTACTGCTTACACATCTATTAAAATCACCACCAGAAATAGAAAAAGGCAAACAAGCTCACACTGCCGAAGAAAAAGTACCAATATTTACTTTGTTATCTTATCAAATGAATAACTATATTGTCACTGTGGTCTATTTGGCCTCTTTCCTTCCATTGCATCTTTCTTTCTCCGACAATTTGTGCAGAGAAAGGGCCCTTCCCATGGCTTTGATGTAGGTGAGAAATACGGCCCAGAGTTAACTGATAAGCCGTCACTAGGTGGTTGATCCACTTGGCAAACAGCACATCTGAAAAGCCCAGAGCTTTTGTTCAACGGAAAATCCTTACCTAACCTGCAATTCCATCAATAAAATGACAAAGTCGAAACACTGTCCTGTCCCAAACCAATCAATAAAGGAGTCTTATTCCATTCTATTATAAAATATGTTCTGGGTAATATAAGGTTGTAATGAGCGAGTTTCAACTATGCTATAACATGCAATGCAACTAGAGAATTACTGTATTTTATGTGGTAATTGTCTTCTTTTTGTGGCTAGTGGTTATTATCTCTAATAAAAGCTATAATATTTTCTCATAAATATAAATATACATACGCATTTCTTAGGTTACGCATGCATGTTGCTATAGAAGGATAGAGAGATGAAAATTCAAAAAAGAAATGAATAAACTGCTGAATTACCCAAAAGAAATGCTACAACAAACAAACCTTTCAGCAAGCATAGCTGAACCCTCTTCAAACAACTCCTCCACAACTCCAACAGCAGCGAGCTTATTTG
>JAVXUL010000009.1:499789-520450 GCA_035590515.1 Trichilia minutiflora | reverse complement strand
GAAATTCAGATATTTTCTGATTTTCTTACATTCATCTTTTATCAGTTTCAACCTGACTAACCGAAGCAATCGAGTATTCAAGAGATTTCCCTTTTTAACTTAAGGTAGTGGAGCTTCACTGTTTCAACAACATTGTTTTTTCTTTTTCTTTATGAAAATTGGGTTTTTTCTTTTGAAGCCCAATAACCAGGCCGGATCTTTGAAGATGGACGATAACATAGATTCGGATCCAAGCACAATTAAATGTTTCCGCCAAAACGGTTCCTCCATGACCCGATCGAAAAATTCTAAAACGCTTCTTGGGTCTTCGCCCCCGGCTGGCTTCCGCTCATGATACACGGAGAAGTCGCATTCAGTGAGTTCGTGTTTTCTGAAAATGAGTTCACTAGCTGTTAGAATTGCTAAGTTGCTCAGAGTCCCTGCTTCTGCTGTGCCGCCCTCTTCTTCACTGGGTTTCTCTCTCTTTCTTTCTTTATATAGTTTTATATGAATAAGTGGACGGTTTTCTGGAATTATTTTTTGATTTGAGTTGGAATTTATGTGCTCCTGTGTGTTTGATAGGTTCTTCTGGTTTTGGATAAAATACTAATTTTGGTAAAATTTTATATGGATGCTCAAAATGTATATGTGCAAGATGGTTACGTTTTTTAACGGATTTGTATTACTTATTACTTTTGATTTAGTGGAAAAAAAAATTCAATGATACCAAGAGAGCTAGTTACATTTGTCTAACAGTCGACGGACAGAATGTAATTTGAGTAATATGAAACATTTTGGGGATAAACTGTGAACGGTTTGTGTTCAATGAATAGCTTTAAGTCATAGATGAATAATGGAGACAGGATAATGTTTGCGACGATTTTTTCTTATATTTGTAGTGGTGGGGGTGCAAAGGAGCTCAAAGACATGGTACTCGAGCAGGCCACATGATGACAACAATGATGAACGGAATATCAATGAAGTGGACGATAAATTTGATGGTTTTCTTGCTGGAAAACCCGAGATGAGGGTGTGGATCCTCGAAGAGGTTGGGTCTATTGTGGCGTGCATAGGGTATGACATTGAATTTTATTGCAAAGAAATATTTATCTGCTTTTTGGATGTTAAACAAATTGTTCTTTATATAGCATAGGATAGGACAAATGTTTTGATATCACGTGCGTTGAAGGCCGAACTCGTTAATACTAATGATGACATGTATTATTGGGTAGTTTATATAGATGTTTAATATTTATTTTTCCAGTGATAATTTGCACTGAAAGGTAAGGAGCTTTTTGATTTCAAGGGCCATGTGAACATGTTCTTAGCCTTTTGCACTATCTTGAGTGTTGATTTTTGCCCAATTTTGTGAATTTAGTAGACAGAAGATTCAGTTGAATTAATTTTAACAGCTAGAAGATTTGTTGAATTTGACATTTTTCTGATTTGGATTCTAGTGGGCTAGAACAGTCAGATGCCTTTTTTATTGAAAAGAATCTGGAAACTTATCCTCAATTTTTTCTCTAAATGACAAAACACTGTTTTTTCTCTGAATAAAATTTAATCCTAGTTGTAGTGATATTTTCCAGGTAATTATCTGTGGAAAAGTTAAAGGAGTCCCCTGTACAGAAGATCGTAAGGAATGGCAGAACTGTAACCATCTTTTCAGTTGGAACCGGAGGCATGTTTGACCAAAGAATTGTAGGAACTTGCCCAGTGGCATAGAATTGCTGTTCATAATGAAGCACTTGTGGTTTATGCTGTTCAGCAGCTTGCTAAAAAGTATGCTCTCACATCTAAGAATCCTAAATTCTGCTTATTGTTGAGAGGAGTAACGAATTTTTCCCTAAACTGTTTTGATCTAACAAGTGATGGTTTGATTCAGCTCTTCAGTTTATGTTGAGGGTGACATTGAAACAAGAGTTTACAATGATAGTATCAATGGTGAAATCAAGAATAGCCCAGGGATATGTGTTCGTCATGATGGTAATTGCCTTCTATTACCTCTTTTTTCTGTGTCATTGTTCTATTTTATTAACGTGTTTTGTTGTCTGTTTTCTGTGGAGCCATATTAGTCATTAATACTGTTTGGGTACACCTGGTGGTTCTAATGTTAACTAAATGTGAATGCAATATGCATATGGTGTCTGTAATTATTCCGTGTTATTAAGAGAAATCATACAGATATGTGGCAATACCTCAAACCAACTTAAATCAGCTCAGCGTTGGTTCCAGACTCTGGATATCAAACCAGTAAATTAGGAACTAGAAATCCAATGCTTTAGTGAATTTGGAAGTTTATAACTAGGAGGGTTCTAGTTACTCTACCAATTTGATAATTAACATGTCTGGTCTGAAGGCCTGGGTAAAGGAAAAGCCATAAGTCTATGAATTGATATTGAAAATTGCAGAATTATTTTACTCTCTTGAGTTTATATTCTCACTTTAACTAAAGTTTTAATATTTGATGTTTCTTTGCATTTAACATTGAACCACATTTCCATTGTATACAAAAGCCAAAGTTTTGAAGAGATGCATATTGTTTTCCAAGGCTCTGATGTCACATTAATTACTGCTTATATCTATATTTTTAATGGTGAGCAACAAAGTGAGCCATTTTCATACTCTTCTCTCTCTTTTTCTCTCTTTTTGGTAATTGTATTTTTTATTCTTTTACTTTCAAATTTAGTTGAAATGTATTTGGATTAACATAAGAAAAGCTCAGTAGAATGGTTTGAAAGAAAATATAGATGTGATCCTTGGATCTTTATTCCTAAAATCTGGAGACAAATACAATAAGCATAATTTGTGTTTTTGAGCACGGATTTTTGCCTTGATGTCTCATAGATTATTGTGCTCTATTTTGTTCGTAATTATAGTCTTCTTTTCTTGTAGAGTATCAAAAAAGACAATTTATCCCTTATAACAGCTGTATGGTAATGTATTTGGGCAAGCAAGATTCATTGAGAGCTGAGGGAGATTGACAGTTTACTGAGAAATGCTGTGGCAACTTGAAGTAGATGGGATTTAAACTTGTATTGTTGCATTTTTGTGAACAAAGGACCGCAAAGATGAATGTCACATGGATAATGGGAATTGTCGTGAATGTCGACATTCAACATAGCTAATACTTCTTTTGTAGTCACTTTGGTGGTGAGCGGTAGTTAAGTTGGGAATGGGGGAGGAGACATGAATTTCTTGTAATCCATATGATTCATTTTGTAGATTAATATTGATTTTCAACTATGGTGCAGCACAGTGAGTATGTCCTTAGTAAATTGCTCTGTCACTTGTTTGCTTTCTTGTAATGAATAGGATTCATTTTGTAGATTACCCGGGAACTTAATATTAATATTCAACCACGGTGCAGCACATTGTGTCTGTCCTTACTAAATTGCTCTGTTACATGTTTGATGTAGGGACAATTCGCCTTGTAAAGCCTGGGAAAAGCATCAGCAAAATTTCGTTTGAGGATCTGCATAAGTTCTTATCTGATTGATGTATGCAAAGGATGGTACAACATTCCAGCATAGTACTGCCATTCTGAGTTGTAGGATTTGATTGGGGGTATTCTGTGAGAAGATATCATTACTTCCCAATCTAACAGGTCTCTGTGAGTGGTAATTTCTTAAATTTGTTGTGAACACACCTTTGCTTTACTTGCAGGAGAGGGATTGCGTTAATGCAAAGTTAATATACACGTTGCACAAACCCTATTGGAGCCTAGAAGCAGCTGGAGCTAACTTTTGTAAGAAACATCTACCATTTTAGCTAGTTTGATGGTAGCCAACCAAGACAAAATGATTTTTTGGCCTTTATTGTTTCTAGTTATGGCCTGGTCTTTTACCTTCTCCTTTCTTCAGTTATGATTATTCTGCCTTATTTCTCTTACTCTTTGTATGATGGTTGTGAAATATAAAATTATGCAATGCACCAATGCACCGTGTGATGACGTAGATGATGATGCACATGCAGCGCAACCCATGCATGGTTTATCCTTTTTTCCCCTTCTACCATAAGACTTTTTGCCATTATTTTCCAATGGAAAATTCAGATTTCTGTTAGGGCGCCATTTTTTTTATCTTCAGCAAATTGCAAGTAGGGAATTTAGAGAAGCATCTATGATATTGCACTCATTGTGTTCTAACTTGTAAACACTGTAACTTCTCAGCTAGTTTATTTGAATTCTAGTGCTTAGTTTCAGACCCATAGAACTCAATTTTATTGATACTGTGATTATTTATAGCATCAAGTATCTGTAACTTGAACTTAAAACCAGATTATAAGTATCATTTCTAGTACCCACTCAAAGGACTTGCATGATACTGTCTTCATTAATTTGATTGGTGCTGACACTGCTGATGATGTTTGAAGTGTATGGATTTCATCATTTTGAATTTTGTTTGGTTTGCCCAGTCTATATTGCACTTTATGAATCATTAGATTTGGTGACATTGCATTTATCATTCAGTTGAATGGTACTGTGATGATACAATCGTAGATTTAGTGTTCTAAGAAGTTTTGTTGATCTTCTTGAACGTATAAATATTTTTTCAGCATGTTGCAGTCAAATATGTGATTGTCAGTTGTGAGTTGACACATGGTGAATTTTCTTGTTATTAGCTTTTACCGTGTGATTCTATTGGTAGATTATTTGCACTATTAAAGTTAGGCTGACCTAGGAAATGGCCCATCCACCCATTAACGTACTAATAATGTAAAAAGAGCTTCACATATCTTGGGAACTTTATCAATTTGCTCTTACCCTTATAATCAACCCTAAGTTTTTTTATTATTTAATAGGGACCACTTTGGAAAATGGAATGCCTCAAGGGCAAATTGCCCCTAAGATATTCTAAACAAGGAAAATGGATTTGGAGTGCACTTATTGTTTATACATTAATTACCTAACATGTGTCAGTCTTAAGAATCATTTTTCACTAAAAAAGGAATCTACAGTACAAAATGAAAAATCCGATTGTGGGACAGACCAACCTGCTTGCTTTGCTGTCTTGTTGGGCGTAGCACTCACGTATTACATTATGTAGATCTATGCATCCTTTTACACAAAGTTTTGATCTATGCATTTTAAGTTTAATTGAAACTTGAAAGATTTATTTGAATTCCCAGAAGTTGTGCAAGACATAGTATATGATTTTTACATTCATTTGATAGTTTCACATATTTCTTTATTTGATTAATTGTGTTCGCTGTCTGCTCACTGCACATAGTGTCACCAATAAATTTGTTATTCATTTGTGTTCAATTGAATTGATGCCAAACTAACGATGGAATGACGGAATGAAAAAGAACTAGTAGCTTACTATTCGATAACTGATTTATTTGGTCGGTATATTTTATAGCTAATGTTGAAGTGTGAATATGAACGTGGCTGTTGTGTCACTGGATCCTCGTCGGAGAGAGTTGATGGCCAGATCCTCAATTGCAGAGCCTCACCTCTAAGCTCCTGCAGGACAATAATACACTTAGAGTAACGCCGGGGGTATTTCCCGGTAGGGAAACTCCGATGTCTAAGTCAGCGAAGATATAAGAGGGAAAACAAATAACTCCGATGGAGGGAAAAGAAAGAAAACAAAACACTAAAGAAGATGGAGCAAACCGGAGACGAAAAGAAGGAGAAGTCCAACAGAAGAAGAAAAAGAAGAAGCCCCCTTAGCTGCTGATTTTGCCTCCTTATATAGGACCTTTAGGAAGTAGTTGATATGACTTGGTATCGGAGAATGGGAATGATGAGACACTTTGCCTTGAGACAATGTGCCAATCGTTTTTTATTTAAGAGATGCGACGTCTGCAGGGCCTGTTGCTGTCGGGCCTTCTGAAGTTCGGCTGAAGATGGGACATATTGCAGGGGTTCGTCAGGGCGACGTTTCTTACTACAGGATCCCTGGTCATTAATCATTCCCATTTTTGGTGGTCTCCAAGTGCTGATGACGGGGTCAGGTTTTTCCAGGAGGCTGACAGGATCCCGAAAAGGGTAAGAGGCAATAGCCCTAAAAGAGGCAGTCGGAAATCCTGAGAAGCAGGCAGTCAGGAATCCCGAGAGGTGTCAGTCAGGATTCCTGAGAGGCGGATGATCGGGTGACACTGTTGCGAGGATCATGGATAACAGATGTCTACCTGGAAGGCCTCCACGTGTCGTCCGGATAACATATGCACTACAGAAACTGCATATTGATTGGGTTTTGAATTCTTTTTCGCTCTCCTAGCAAGTAATTAGGAGTATACATGTTGCTATACATTTTTTTATTTTGTTTCTCTAGCTCACTCATTAATTCTGTATAAATAGGCTCCTAAATCTTTGTTTTTCATGCATCTCTGGTTGTTTTGCTTATTTTCAATTTTAAACGCAAGATTGAATATGATACTTGTGATAATTTTTGTACTCGCCTTAGTATCCCATGTTTCAGAAAGATGATGCTTGTCCCAAATGTGGCAGCATTGAAGTTCCATGTCCTCTTAGCCCAAATGAAAACTGTGGAGACCCCAGGCATAGAGTGTACTGTAACAATGATGTTTTACAGTTATTATCTGCAGAAGGTTTTTACTACAAAATCATCAACATTAATCTGAGCACTTGTAAGTTTGTTATAAGTGCTCCTTCTATACCAAAAAACACTTGTTACTCTTCTGATCTCTCTTCTGATCTCACTTTAGGAGGCTTTAGGCTTGATGATGATTCACCTTTTAACATGTCTCTACTAGTAACACTGTCATGTTATTCAACTGCTCTGATAATAACCTCCTGTCGCCATTAAACTGTTCTTCAAACAGCCTCCGCAGGCAGTTTTGAGGAGCAGGTTGAAGAGGCAAGTGGGTGTTGAGAAACTCTTTGCTGTCATTTCTTGAAAGACGCAGCCATGACTGCACATAGGATTAGAGTCAAAGAGTGGTAGGGTGCACTGCTTATACTTCTGTGGTGGATGTGGACCCAGCGATACCATTGATTCATGGAAGTATAGCATTGAGCTGCCGTGGTTGGCCCCCAACTAAGTTATTGTTGTCAAGGTTGTGCCTGGATCCGTCACTGTGAATTTATACATATAGGTGTCTCTTATCATTAATTGAATAGTAGGGTTATCGTTTTACGTATAATGCCTTGACACCGTTTTCACCGTGATGTATGTTATGATTGGTCAAATTTCCAAATCTGTGTTTTCTCTCTGTTTCATATCTGTATCAGTTACTTGCAGTGTAGCCGCATGTTCAGTTATTGTTTTAATAAATGAATGATCTCTCCTTTGTTATGTTATTATGTTGTCGAGTTATTGGTCTTTTGGTGAATAAAAATTTCCTTGGCTGAATCTCTTTACACTGCTTACAATCCTTCCTGGATAACTCAACTATAGTGACTGAAAAAATACGCCAGATGGTTAATTTTTTAATTACAATTCTGAAGGCAGCAGTCAAACCGAGCGAATAAAATCTTGGATGAAGTAAAACGTTAACACCAATTCTGTATCTAGCAGAACCTGCTGAAATTAATCATGATATATGTTAGTTTGTAAGCAGGGATATGAAAGAAGCCATGGTTGCTGCTAAAACTTTTACTGGCTAAAAGCAGCAGTCGTTAAATAATTTAGTAAACAGTCAAGACTTTTAACAAATATATTTACTAATTTCATGAGAATTTTATTAACTAAAAAGTTTAATTCTATTTTCTGTAACTCCAGAGTTCAACTGTGCTGTTGCTTGAGTTGATGGTCGTAGGGTGAAATTTTGGAGTTGCTCCACCAAGTTTGCTGCATCTTACCAAATAGGTTGAGCGATATGAACCCAATAATCATGTAACATTTCTGGTAATTATCGATTAAAGTTGGGGCTAAACCGCTGACATTAAGCTTAATAAGGCTGTCAAGTAACCATTTCCTTAAAAAAAAATCAATGTATAACAGTAATGTCAATGTAATTTTTTAAAATCCTGAATCAATTACAATGAACCACAGATCTTTCATCAAACTTGGTGCAACATGATCTTTCATTGGGCATCATATCTCCTCAAATTGGAAAGTTAATCAAAAACATTTCCATGTCCAGTTACTTTCCAATCCTCTGGCAAATATGAAAAAAGAGGGAAAAAATAAAAAGAAAGAATTTCGACAGAACTTCCTTATATCTCATAAATCTCAGATGTGCAGGTACAATTATTCCCCAATAATTGCATAATTTGCCCATTTATAAAAAGTGCACAAACTAATACAAATTACAGTACCTTAAAGGTAAAAACAACCACATACGGAACAAGTTCATCCAAATTTGCAAAATTATTTGTAAAAAAAGCTATATATTGTTATAATACAGCATATTCAGAGAGCAGAGGAGCTAAAAACATTGACTTTTTAACTCTCAACTGAACAAAGAAATTGATTCAGCAATAAAACATGCGACAATTCCATCTTTGCTTTTACTTACAGATTCAAACAGTTAGCAACCAAACTGTCACAAAACATATCTAATCAGATAGCATTTCTTGTCTTCAGTTGGTCAGTACAATAGCCGGGCACAAAATCAGAATAATCCCACAAACAACGAATAAAAAACACCTACTCTCTGTATCTCTACTACCTCATTTCTTACACATCTATTAAAATCACCATCAGAAATAGGAAAAAAAGACAGACAAGCTCACACTACCAGAGAAGAACGTACCAATATTTACTTTGTTATCTTATCAAATGAATAACTATGTGGTTACAGTGGGTCTACTAGGCCTCTTTCCTTCCATGGCATCTTTCTTTCTCCAACAATTTGTGCAGAGAAAGGGGCCTTCCCATGGCTTTGATGTTGGTGAGAAATAAGGTCCGGAGTTAACTGATAAGCCATCACTAGGTTGTTGATCCACTTGGCAAATGGCACATTTGAAAAGCCCAGAGCTTGTGTTCAATGGAAAATCCTTACCCAACCTACAATTCCATCAATAAAATGACAAAGGTGAAACACTATCCTGTTAGAAACCAATCAATAAAAAAGTCTCTAGTTTATTCCGTTGGATTATCAAATATGTTATGGGTAATATCAGGTTGTAATGAACTATAATATTTTCCCATAAACATCAATATATATACACCTTTCTTAGACTACGCATGCAAATTGCTATACAAGGATAGAATCATAGAAAGATGAAAATTCAAAGAAATGAATAAACTGCTGAATTAGACAAAAGAAATGTTATGATGAACAAACCTTTCAGCAAGCATAGCTGAACCCTCTTCAAACAACTCCTCCACAACTCCAACAGCAGCGAGCTTATTTGATGCTTTGTTCATAGAATCCTGAGCTTTCTTCCCAAAGAGAAATGAACTAAGCATATTCTGTTTCTTCCTAGGTGTTGGAGGTGGGACAGGATGGTCAGATGGTATAATATCGACAACAAGGCAGGTTGTATCATCCTTCAGTCCCCTTGATCTCAGAGCCTCCTGCAAAGCACAAAAATAGGTATTCATATGGAGCCAAAACCATTGTTATCACCTCAAATGTACATTGAAGAAGCTAATGCTAGACATCACCTTAACAACCAGCTTTGCAGCAAGCTCTGCCGGTAAACCCCGACAAGACTTGGCAGCCATATCAGAAGTTAATGCATCCCAGATGCCATCAGAAGCAATTATGAGTCTTCCTCCAGCATTTGAAAGCTACAGAAAGCTTATTGAGCTTCAGAAAGCAAAACCACAGAAGTAAAACTCTTACTAAAGATGAAGCAGAGTGCTCACCTTCACTTGCTTAACATGTGGTATGGGAACAATAAACTCTCCCACATCTGTGTCACCAATCGACCTCGAAAGGCATAATCCCCCGGGCCAGCAGCGAAGCGGACCAACCTATAAACAACATAGAGATTGCATGGTTCAGTAAGGACATGGCAAAAAAAAAAGGAGAGAAAGAAATCCACAAACAATTGAAACAAAGAAGACTCTAGGCCAAGAATAGCATTGTGAGATAAGAGTGTTAATACCTCATTGCCACCAAAAACATTCAGCCTTCCTACTTCACCCCCACTTGCAGTGACACGCTCTCTCTCTTCTGCATTCTCTTCCAGCCTGTGATCAACAGTCAACAGGGAAACAACACCACCTTGGGCATCCAATATGCATCGAGAATCGCCTACAGATGCAACAGTCACAGTCCATCCATCAATCACAACAAACGTCGCTGTTGTCCCTGAAGTTTCACCTGTAATTTGCATTGAGCAATAAAGATAAGCATACCCATAAAGAAAGAAGAAATTCAGACAGTTGAAAGATGGTCAAAGGAAACCAGTACATGCCTTTCTGTTGAAATTCTATATCAGTTTTCACAAAACCTGCAACCAGCGCCCGAGGAAGGGCTTGAAGCCACTCATCCCTAGTAGCGCTGGGAGGGATTGCACCCAAGACATTATTCAATAAGTTCTCCTTTGCGAAGATCGCAGCTGATACGCCATTGTGCCCATCAAAAATCTGCCAACAAACATTGTACTAAAAATTAACAGGTATTGTAACTATTTAACAGATTTATATATGCTCTTGACTTGGTTGCAAAGGAAGTTGAGCAAGAGAAACGAACTAACTATATTTCCAAATTGTAGGTCAGGATATTTGGAGTCTTAAGTATCCTCTTTGCCCAACTCACCAAAACCCAAATACCACCTTTTCACTTAATCGAGGAGACTTTGACATATTATCAGTTAATTTTTAAAAAATGTAATTTACATTCAACTTTTGATTTCTTTTCCTGATTTTTCTCATAAAACAAAGAGTGTGAATAGTTTATTATGTTTAGTGTTGAAGAATGATTCAAAGTAATTTAAATTAGCATAAAAGTTGCAGTAGAATAGATCTTTTAAAAGATTTATTTGATTTAAATAAATTAGGGATGTAGTATATTTTAAAATTATTTTGTTATTTTTATATGTATAAATAGTTGTATTGAGTATGAATAATATGTAGAGAAATATTCTCTTCCAAACTCTCTCCCAAAAACTCTAACAGGAATGGACTATTGGGGTGGAACAAAGACCCATGTGTTTTCCTTCATTGGTAACTGTGAATGTCTAAGTAAGAGGTTGCAACTAGGGCTGTGAGAACCTTAGAAATTTCAGTGGAATTAGACAAATATACAGTTGTAGTTTTAATGTTGTAAGCTGGAAGTAGGGCAATTTCCTGACTCTCAAATCTTTGCTTTCTTTCGTTGCATTGCATGGAACAACATTGAAGAAAGAGAGAGCTTGTAGATAACGAGATATATAGTATAGTGTGTTCATGAAAGAAACTATTGAATTAATCATAGATTTCACCATTATCTATTTATTGAAAAGATTTTATTGTGTGGTGATGAGAAATGTTAGATGGGCCAAACGAATTAAAGCTTACTCACTTTCCGTTTGCTTCAACAGCATGGGTGCTCATATGGGTTATCTTTTACTTGCAAGATTTCTTGTGTTAAATCAAGCAGGTTTTGCTTACTTTTCAATGTGAAACGGGAGAACAAATCAATTCTAGCTGAACAAGAGTGGAAAAATAAAAGTACCTATACATGGAAAAGGAGAAAAGGACGTGGATGTATGTAGCTAAATGATGGCACTATCATTTCATGGAACTTTTTCACGCGTTGGAATAGTATTAGCATCTTTGAATGGCATGCATGCATGAACTGTGCTTATTACTTAATCAAATTATTTCCAGCAATTTTCACATAAAAACTTAGGCTCAGATTAGTATTATTATAACTATAGTTGTTATGAGAGAAAGACTCTTAAATGTCAAATATTAATATAAAAATGTGTAGATACTTTTAAAAATTAAAAATTAATGTTATTCAACACATTTTTAGTTTTTATCCTGAGCAAAGTACAGCTATTATAACCTCGAATAAAATTTTGGGCTTATTTCACTTTACAACTGCTTGCATGACTCTAATTTTAAGCAAATATAGCTGACTTTTCTTTTTCTAAGTTAAAATCATGAATGGCGAGTGTCAATTTAACCAGTAAAACTTGTTAAAATGATACAAAAGATTGAAATTTAAATTTAAATCTCACCAATATTGGCATGTGTCATTCCACAAGAGGAAGTTGTGTATAGGTAGATATTAAGAATTTCTAGAAAAAGCTTTCGAAATAAAACCAGCTCAACCATTTTACTGTTCACCCATAATCTAAAAAATTAAAAATGGTGATTACGTGTAGACCATGTTGACATATTTTGAATATGTGCCAATCATTGATAAGTCATACATTCTTATTATAGTTCAAAATGTGCATTCGTAATCATGCAGATTCAAATTCAATAATAAAAATTTACAATTCAATTTTTATCTATCTATTTATGTGACGCAATTATAGAGATTCCTTGACCTTCATTGTACAAGATGGGATTTTCATTCTTGACCTTCATTGTGAGCTCTATCCATATGCAAATGCAACTTGAAAACAAAACAGAAGAAGCCCTTTTCTCTATATCTTTTGTATAAGTAGTCAAAGTCATGATCAGTATTAAGATATGGTGTTTGGTTGGATTTCTATATATAGACTTAGGTTCCATCATTGTAGACGGGACTTAGGTGGACCAAATTATGTAGTGAAGCCCATTAGTTGCATTAATGACAATATGGACGGAATTGGACCATTGTGAAAGATACAAAACAAAAAATGAAAGAAAATACTTTCCAGTTGACTTCAATTATTAAATTGAATACAAAATTCCTTTGAACTAGAAAACAATAAGCCTCATCTTCCCTTTGTACAAAAAATAAAAATAAAAATAAAACTCCAATTACTTTCTATAGGAGAGGGCTGATCTTGGGTGTTGTATGTGTTCTTTTCTTTAGTGCTCTACATTATTTTCTACACAAACTGATCTCATTTTCTGTCAATCAGTTGCCAAAAAACAGGTGCAGCAAACAGATCAAAACACTTCCAACATATTTGCTTTAGAAATGGGATATACATCTTCTGTGTCGAGAAGCAATTGATATCCTACTCTGTTTTATTTCTTCCTTCCAGCTTTTGGCAATATCATGAGACACACTGATTGCATCTAAAGAAGCACCGGAGAGACCTCTTCTTGTGAATCCAACTGCATACAGCCCAGCTTTGCCTTTCCAACCATTCGGATATGGATTTTTTGGTATCCCATTTTCAGAAAAGAATTCATTTTCCTATAATTGGGACAAACATTTCAAATATTGTTCAGCTATTGTTGGATTGTGATCCAAGTCAATCAAAATCAGTGGCTGAGTGCAGATACAAGTGGAGAAGAAGAACAGTGGTGGAAATGGTCGTTAAATTCGTTGAGAATGCTGACTTGACACATTTGCCCCTGGAGCCTTTTAGTTTGCTATGTATTCATTAATGGCAAATATGTAATTGCACGTGCAACTGAATATAACAGAATTTTGTTTTCTGGGTTTTCCAGAAACGTGGGAAAAGGCTGGTGGGTGGGTGTTCTTTATATCCTCTGATTCTTGTATTTGGTGAGCATACGAGAGAATTGAGTTTGTAAAAATATTCTCTGAAACTCAGTAAAGCTTCTGGGCTCGAAGAGTCTGCTCGTGGATGTAGGTTCAACTTGAACCGAACCACGTAAAGATTGTTGATTTTTTTTTGTTTTCTTGACTGCTTCAGAATTTGTTCCTTCTGGTTTCTTGGTTTAATTCCTTCTAATTCTTGTTTAATCTTGTTGTTGCGTTGAGTTAATCTTTTGCTTGACCTAACACTTATTCTAGCCAGGAGCCATAAGGGGGGAAGTACATGTACTTTGAAAGCACATTCTGTTATTTGTTCTATGGAAGTACCGGTACATGTGAAAAGTAGAGGACGAAGGGCGATCTGTATTCTAACCCTGATTCCTGATTACATCTCTGTATACTTATTTGATTTTCTGACATTCCGAGATTATCCCTCTGAAAATATAAAAAGTATGCAACTGATGTCCTGTATGATATTTTATAACTGTATCTGGATTAGATTTTTGACTTAAAAGAATTTTTGTTTTCTGATATTGTATTTTTGTTACCCATCTTGTTTTTGGACACATACTAAATTCTAAATTATTTTATTTTATATTTGATATATGTTTTTACTAAAGAAACAAGCTATACTTTTATATATATACTCATATTTGAAATACGAGATTTGGTATTGTAGGAAAATCTAAAAGCATACGTTTTTTTCGTATGATTTGATATATTTTTTATGTTATATATTCACTCACTGAGTTTTCTCAAACTCACCCTACCACAGTTTACTAGTTGTTGCAGGTTTTATGTATTTTTGTGTGGAGCAGTGAAGCATCAGGTACTCAGTATAGTCACCAAGGCATTTTTCTGTATGAATCAATTTAATCTGGGTACATGGGCCTGACGTCCAATGATATATTAATTGTATAATATATTATATATATTCTGGTAATTAATACACATTGTACTATCAAAACATGGAGCCCTGAAATATGATCATAAATTTATTGACATCATCTGCATATATCATATACGAATCTGCATTTATTGATCTGCATTCTGGTCTATATGAGGTTTATGGGGGAGGTATATCCCTATTCCCATGCCGGGCATGACCTTGAAAATTGGGAGTGTCACATTTGTTTACTGCTCACTATTTCCCAGAGATTATGAATTTGTGAAGGAGAATTTGATTCAACATTGGATGGCACAAAGATTTCTCGGGACACCTAAAAAGAATCAATTTCTAGAAGATGCTGGCAATGAATGTTTCATGCATTAACTTTCGTTTTGGAAGAGTAATAATGACATGCACGATGCATGATCTTATGCATGATGTCGCGCAATTAGTTGTAAGAAATGAGTGTATAAGGTAACTATTGAAAGAAGTTATCACATTTCGTTTGATCCTAATTTCGAGTCACTGAACCTGCCAAATGCGATGCCCAGAGCAAATCGTTTAAGAACATTTTTTCCATTATGTTCTACTGTTGAATTAAATAACTTCTGTTTCAATAAAATCATATCAAATTTTAGGTATCTGCGGAGCTTGAACTTAAGTTGTTTGAGGATAGAGAAAGTTTTGGCTTCAATTGGTAAGTTGAAGCATTTACACGATATCTCAATTTTTCAAGCAATTTGCACATCGAAGAACTCCCCAATTCAATGTAAAAACTTACAAATTTAGAAACACTTGATCTCTCTGGATGGCGGTTCCTCATGAAATTGCCAAGAGATGTGAGAAAATGGTGAACCTCCAGTATCTTATGATTTATGGTGTTTATTCGGTTACTTGTATGCCACATGGATCGGGACAGTTGACAAATCTTGGAACTTTACCATTGTTTGTCAGAGGTAAGAAGGATAGAACAAACGATACATTAAGGGAATTAAACGGGCTGAACAAGCTAAGAGGACGACTTATAATTAGTTTCTTGGGTGAAAAGAAAAATGCTTAATCTTGCTGCGGGCAACTTGGAAGAGAAGTAACATCATGTAACCATAAATTTAAAAGGTGATGGAGTAATGGTTGATGGCCTAAAACCACATCCAAATCTGAAAGAAGTATAGGTGGTCTCGGGAGTGTAATGTTTTCTGGTTGCATGTCTTCCTTCACAAATCTAACGAAGATAAAAAATATCTGAAAGTTGGAACTTTGGAAATTTTACACCATAGGATCAATTACCTTCTCTACTTTGTTTGAATCTTAGATGGCTGGGTAGCCTGGACTACTTATCAAAATCAGATAGAGGTAGTAATTGCAGTTCTACTTCCACATCAACAACAACGACATCCGTCCCATCTCTATAAGAACTCATGATTCAAAATTGTGCAAAACTGAAATTTGATATGATTTTATTGAAACAGAAGTTATTCAATTCAATGTAAAAACAACTGAAAAAGCACAACTCTTTTCGTTTCCGGTCTCTCCAAATTAGTTATTGAGGATTGCCCTCTGTTAACTTGCATGCTGTTGTATCCAACTGTGGAAAAACTTTGTTTACTTGATACCAGTTCAAAGACACTGCAGCAGACAATGATGATGAAGATGAAGACTATTGCAGATGCAGATGCAGAAGCTGTCAACCTCTTATTACGTCATTGATTCTGCCCCAGTTGGTCTATACAACTTAAAGATTCTTATTCTTCAAGATATTAATGATTTTTAATCTCTGACAGAGTGGGTGCTAAGAGTCACTTCTCTTGTGAATATGCATATTTCTGGAAGCCTAAGATTGATTTCTCAGCGTACTCAAGGCGTAATATATCTATCATCTCTCGAGGAATTGACAATTGGAGACTCTGCACAACTTGATTTACTCGACGATGATGATAAAGACGATGGACAATGTAAATGGCAAGGCCTCAGGAACATCCGTTACCTAAAATTTTACAGTATCGATAATATGGTGCTCCTCTCAAAGTGGATTCATCATTTTACCAATCTAAAACATCTTGAGATTTCCGGTTATAGAAATTTGATGGTTCTTCCAGCAGGGATGCAATAGAAAAAATTGAAAAATATTCGATTTTTTTTTTTAATTTTCAGTTGGTAAGTCAATGGTACAACTCATAATAAGAACATGATTGTAATCTGAACTTTCATACAAAGTAAAAGTAAATATCGCACTATAGTCCCGTGATTTTCCCCTTTTCAGGATTTCCATTGTAAAAATTTAGTACCTTCTTTGTGATTGTTTCTTACTTTTTTTATAGATTTGTTTCATTATATTTGTCGTATATAAACTTCATTTTATCACACAGAAAGCAAGAATTATTGTTTTTCGGCACTATATTTTTTTACCACTAATTTTTAAATAATCATCTCAAGTTTCTATCATAAGTAATGTGAATTTTATCTATTAGATAATAAAATGAATAATAAATTATTTTTAAAAATAATAAAAATTTATGGTCTACCCCAGTCAATGAATTCTACAGCATTTAGATAATTATTTAAAATGTGTAGTATAACATGAAAATTGTTGCATACATCCAATGCAAAGTTAGTTTATAAGGAAAACATGAATCATAATTCTTTGATATTAATACACATGGAAATATTATACATGGAAAAATCACTTCTTAAAAACAAGTAACAATAGATTCCAATATACCATAAAACTCCTATCCAATGAATATTGACCAAATAACAAGTGCATTTTGAAGTATCCCATGAAACTAAAAGAATTTCTGCAAGATATTTATTTATATGAGTTCTCTTTAAATCCTTGTTCGGTTATTTTCAGAAAACTAATATGTTAAGAAGGTAAATCAAGCATTAACACTAACAGTTGCAACACAAAGGACAAAAATGCTAAATTGACAAATTATGTTCTGATTTATCAATTCAATAATAAACATGTTAATACCAATTTTGTGATAAACTGACCACATCTACCCAATTAGTAATGTTAAGTAAAGAACTTACAACCAAATCAGTTGTACAAGATAATTCACCTTGGTTGAATGCTTTGATCTGTCTGCTGCCAAACCAACCATCAGTGCACTATCTTTAAAAACCTTGCTGCTCAGAGACAGTGCAGCGAGAAGATTGAAAAGCACAAAACCATCCACGAGTTAAAACAAACCACTTGATGTATGCATTACATGTAAAAAGATCTGTCCCTTCCATCAACTTTCAGCCGCGCTAAGATCCTTCCATTTTGTATGACGCAGAAACAACCACCCTCATTGCAATGTTTGATTTCAAATGACTCGAGGTCTCCAAAGATCACACATGAAAACTATTCATCAAGATTTCTCTTTAGAGGAATAAGTACCCAAACTCCGGCCCTTGTAGGCAAGCAAAAGCGCCTCTGCATCATCTCCAAATCTCCACACAAATTTATGCAAGAATTTCTCCTCAGTCAAAAGCAACATTTTAGGTAAAGAGCATTCCTTCTTCAACAACCTCCTTGAGGATAGAATTTTGAAAACCCTATATCGAGGAAGTACTCGGTTTTCCATACTAAACATCAAACAAAGCGGTGTGTTATACAATGCCGCCTTTTCCAATCCAACGGTTTCCAAAAAGAACTCGAGACCCAATTTCAACTTCTCCACGGACACTACAAGCAAGCTAGGCGCCTTCCTAATCATTTCTAGGAATTCATCTCGAGAAAATCCAAAACTCCTAAACAATTCCAATTTTTTCTCAAAGGTTTCTTCACTCAAACAACTAAATGAATGCAATCCATGAACAAACATCCTTGAATCAACTGAAAATCCCATATCCAAAACCTTCGAAACAAGTTCTTTCAGTTTGAATTCCTTCATGAAAAAGATTCTCGGTTGCACAATCAATAAGTTTGAGAGCTGAGACCCAACAATTCCACAACTTTTCAACAATTGAATATTGGTTAACAACCTCGATATCGGGTGACCAAACAACATAGAATTTCTCCTAAGAATACGAATCAAATTCTCATTATTTTTATCATCCACTAATACTTGCTTCAAAATTTCAGTACATGGGATCAATTTTTTCTCTAAACTATTTGTTAAATTCATAGAAATGAGCTTACCCAGATAAGAACCGGGCACACCCAGATTCTGAAAAAACTCAATCTTCGGTTTTAGAATTTTGTCAACATCATAGAGGAGAAGTTGAGGCTTTGAACGAACTGTAGCTTGAATTTGGGCGTCAGAGAATCCAACACGCTTAAAAAACTGACATACACTATGCGATTTCTCAAGTGATTTGACGTAGAAGTACCTGTTCGACACTGCCAGGGCTCGGGATTTAGGAAAATTGAATGATTCGATTAGGTAATTGAGGAAAACAGAATTGGGATTTGGGGTTTCTGGAATAGAAGAGAAAAATGAGATAAGGGATTTGATGATTGAACAAGGAAAGTTACGGGGATTCGAAAATGAAGTATATTTCTGCATTCTGACAAAATCGGGCGGAAAGAAGCAGAGATTAGGATTTTAGGGTTAGAAGGAGAAGGGGAAAAAATAGGGAGGGCTCTGACTGCATAATATTGTATAGATCCGTATCTTTTACTTATTTATTATTAACATTAAAGGGGTCTATTTACACAATTTTTTTAATACCTTTTCCTCGGCACACATATTTAGCAAATTTTTTATTTTATACACTCTTTAAATACGTAAATAATTTTTAATTAATTTTTTAATTATATATATTAATTTTTCTTTTAAACTCATAAAAATTAATATTTAAAAATATAAGTGAGTGTATATAATTAGAGTTAAAAATAATATATTTTTTTATACTTAATTTGTTTATCTTTAATATTTATAATTTATATTAAAAAAATATTTATAATAATTTTTATTAAATTATAAGTATTTATAGTAAAATTTAAGGTACAAATAGAAAACTTTAAAACTGAAGTTTGTTTTATTACTATTAAATAAATTTATAACTCTTATTGAAAATTAAATAACCAAATTACCTCTACAATATTTTGGGTTACCAAACCTATGGAGTAGCTTGTAAAAAGTCTTACTTTTTAAGGACCTATTTGATAAAAATTAAAATACTATCTCTTTATTTGTGAAGAAATTAGAATTTAGAGATACAAGATAAAATCCTTTTTCTCTTGAAAAATCATGTGCTATTTTTAATTGTTATAAAAGGAATTTAGAACATCAGCCAATATTGAAACCAATCAGCAATAATGAGTCAAGATGCATCTTATAATTTATGGTTTAGAATTTGAGATTTTGGGAATTGGGGTTTAGAGTTCAAGATTTAAGATTTGAAGCATTTAGAGTTATCGAATACTTAACAATATTAAGCTTATTGTTTTGTTGTTTTTTGGTATAATTTTATAAATTTTCATTTGTTTTTATATTTATTTTGAAATAAGTTTTAACTTAAAGAAATTAATATACACAATTATATAATTAACAAAAATCAACAGCATCTTCTCCCTCAATCCATTCAGCTGGCTGGCTTCCTTTTTGGAATTCTCCGATGGAATTCTTTCATTGAATTATCTTGCACTGGATATTAAGCTTGTTATCATCATACTGTACCAGTCACAACTGATATCTTTAGCACACCCCATAAGGATCTCTTTACGCTGGATATCAAGTATGTTATCGTCCAGACTGAGAATGGGATTTTGACGTTAGGGAGGAAGAAGCAAAAGGCTAGTCTTCGGGCATTCCATGTAAACATGCTATGTGCTGCATCAAAAGGGATTTCGTTAACCAGAAAGCTTTCAATGCCCCCTTTTTTTAAATATTTTTATAAATACATTCTTTTTAATATAGAAGTACATAAGATTAAAAATTATTTAATTATAAATAATATTAGAAGCACTGTATAATCATGTATTAGGTTATTAATCTAAAATATATAGTAGAAGTTGTTGTAGGATCGATAAAGTCATGACTTTTCAAAGAAAGATTTGGGGGCATTCAAGAATTTAAGATTTAGGGTTTATAATATTCATTTGTGTATGGGTTTAGAGTATATTCTTGTAGGCATTTAATTAGGGCTATCAAATGTGCCAGCAGTCCACGGGCCGACCCGTTTAACCCACTAATTTAAGTGGGTTGAGCCTAAAAAATTTTGGCTCGTTTAATTCGCAGGCTTTTTGATCCGATCCGTTTAGTCCGCGGGTTAAACGGGTCAACTCGTCTAACCCGCGGACCAGTCTGCAGGTCGTAAAAGAAAATAAAAAAATAAATTTTATATATTTAAAATATAATAAATTTATTTTTATATTATATTTAATAATAATTAATATT
>JAVXUL010000009.1:483115-499689 GCA_035590515.1 Trichilia minutiflora | reverse complement strand
AGAGGAGGCTGCTTCATCTGGGATATTTCGGTCTGGCTCATGTTTGTTTACTTTTTAACATTTCCATTGCCCCTTTCTTGAAACAACCTAATGAACCAAACGAATCAATTAGACATTTTTCATGCGAATGTTGCCACCGCCGTAAACCAAATACACAATAACATAAATCACTTTCAAAAAGAAAATCACATAAATCTCTCAAACTGATATAAACTTTCCTCCGGATCATTGAAATACAATGTAGCACGCAACCATCAACGAAGTCAATAGACCAATGATCAGCAAAAATTTGCAAAACAATCCCACAATCCAGAACATCTAATTATCAAAAGCCAACCAACCAAACCTACATCCCACATTTTTCAAGAATAAACTAAGATCCTAACCCATTAACTAAAATCCTTCATATATCCATTTATCACAGCAAATCACACAACCAAGTTAACCCATTCAAAACAAATCAAATTGGTAATTAATAAATAAATACACTAAATAACTCGAAAAATGTTCCTTCACAAGATTCAATTTTAACATAAAAAAAAATTCGAAATTCTAGGGAAATGAAACTAAGATTGAGTAAAAAGTAGTTGTACAAAGACCTTAATGAAACTCCGATTGAGTAAAGAGTAGTTGTACAAAGACCTAAACAAAGTTTAAAACGGAAAATTCAAGCAACCCTAAACTCACATCAACAGATCCAGAAGAGAGAGCTGTACATTGAGCATTCAATCTACAACACTCTCTTCATTTCCCCAGAACTTCACTTCATCACAGAATTTTTTTTTTGCAAGGAATACAAAAAACAAAAGAGAGAGTGAGTGTGTCTTGAGAGAGAGAAAGAGTAGCGAAGACCGTGGCGTGATTTGATTGGTGAGAGAAATCAAGAGAGCGATAACCGTACACGCGGGGTTTACGAGAGAGAAAAACAAGATTTGTGACAGAGTTTTTCATAATGAAATTGATGTCCAAAATTTGTTGTAATAAAATGAAAATAAATATTATATGAAATGACCGATGTATCCTTGCAGTTTTTCAAGATGCAGTAAATAAATTTAGGGGTAGGCAAATTTGAGTCTACTCAATTTAAGTGGATCCAGACTCCTAATTTTCATGTTTTAGATTTATTTAAAAATTTTATAGATTAATTTGTAAAATAAAATTTTGTAATTTATTATTTATAAATTATATTAAATTCAATGTGTCAACTTAAATTCAAAACTCGATCTAAAACTTAACCAAATCTAATCAAAATTCAACATAAATCTTAAATATATTATATTATTTATAATTTTTTAATTAAATTAATTATTAGAGTCGTATATATTGTTGAAATGGTTAGAATATGACGTGGTATTTTTAGTCTCTGAAATAAGATAAAAAATATTTTAATTAAAAATAAATATAAATTAATAAAATTATAAGAGAATCTTATTCGATCTAAGAAGAAGGAAATGAAGTCGTCTTATGCCATAAATTAAAACAAAAACAGAGTCACATTGTTTTTTTAATAAATATAAAAAAATTTATATTTTTTTAATATTATCAATTCCTTAATCTATTAAGAATTAAATTAAAACAAAATAATAATTGTATGATTTTTTTTTTCAATTCTGAGTTAGATGCTATCATAGTATTAGTGGACTATATTTTTGTGTTTTCATTTCATTTTATTTTTAATAAAACATAGATTATATATTATCATATGTAAAACAAAAATCTGGTAGGGTTAAAATAGTCATTCTAATGCCTGTCTGAGTTGTATAATGATTTGCGTGCTCATTCACATAGAATGATTCTCTCTTGCGTATACAAACATAGCCAAAAATGCTGTACGTTAGTTGGCAAAAATTAGGTGAGTGAAGGTCAAGCAAATTGTTAAACAATTATTTTCATTATTATTATTATTTATTAATTTGATTAAGATAAGCAACGTTGGTAATCATGTAATTAATCCACATTACACCAAGTGAAGACAACAATTAATTATTGATGATTTCAAGAGAATTTTAATCTCAAAAGGGAAGGCACTACTATTACCATCCGAAAATTTGTATTTTAAATTATTTATTAAAAATTTTAATTTATTGTATAATATTCAATTTTGAAATAATTTTTAATAAAAACTCATAAATATAACAAAAAATTTGATGACGTAAATGTAATGTCAGGTTTTTAAAAAATAATATGATAAAATAGATTTTATTTTAATTAATTAGATTACATTATATTGTAAATTAACATTAAAAAAATAATGAAGAGATAATAGACTTATATCCCAAGTGGGATTGTAAATTGGGCAAAGATATTGCGAATTCCATAAGTTTGGGGTCAACTTTGTGTTTGTGGGGGTGGTGTCTTAGTTGTGTTTTGTGGAATTTGTGGATATGTTTTCTTTGTAATACGAATCCAACACAAAATGAAATATCCAAACAATAAAAATAATAATAATATAAATGAAAATGAAATTTTAAGCACACGTGACGTGGCCATGTGTGAGTTGGATCCCACTTATGGTTTAGCCACTTCTTTGAAAGGGTTTTGTTTTTGAACCCAGCTGCAGCTGGAAAGTTGAAATTGATACAAAACAACTACACAAGTTGGAAATTTCATCAACTTGGAAAGGGGTTATAGATGATGAATGTTTTGTTTGCTTGAGAGGACAATTTCATCAAATTATTATCATCATGATTACAAATACACATAAATTATCTTCCTAAGCTTTCTCTATCAATTCCTTCACACAATCTTGTTGTAGTACTACTCACTTACCATCATCTTTTGACATATAGCTTAGCTTAGGAACGAAGCAAGTAAGTGCATGTTTGGTAATATTTTTCAATTAGTGTTTTTTTTGGATGGAATGGTGCTGATACTCTACATGACCTTATTTACAGCTGCAATTGATCCCAGTAACAAAAATTCAAGTTTGCAGTTCAAATTTGGATGGGGATAGACAAGGAAAAGGAACACAATAGAAATGAAGATGTGTCAAACAAATTTTCTTTCCTCTCATTTGAGTAACTTTTTCTTTATGTTTCTAATGTGAGCATGAACAATTTGGAGAAAAAACAACAACAACAAAGAATTTACAAAATCAACATCAATATGAATAAATGAAGAAATCAGCAAGGTGGGAAACCAAACATATATCATGATCACCACCAAAGAAACTGGAGACAACTGGAATATCACGCCAACTTGATGCGTGGAAAACATCTCTTCCTTTCTTCCTCTTTTTTCTTTCTTTCTACACCTAAAGAATAGATACACAAAAGGGAAAAAAAACGATAACACAAAGCCATTCACCTTCACAGATATGGTTTATTCTTTCTTTGCATTTCCATTTTTCCTCTTCCCATCAACAAGAACAGGCAGCCTTCCTGGTTTTTGCAAAGATGGACTAACCCCCCCATTGGATAATCTCCTTGTTGGAGGTGAAGGAATTAGTGATGGAATTAAGCTCCTAGGAACAAAATGATTTGAAATAGTTGTATTAGAACAATGTAAACAAGTTTGCTAGGTAAAGAAAGACCAGAAATATTTGCACTGTGGTTCTAGTTTCCTGCATGTGTCCAAAAGTAAAGCAAGAAAAATGCTGCTCAAAACTAAACTATTAGTAATCAGATATGTTACCTTGTTTCGGTGATCTTTGTTGCTGCCTTGGGTTGAGCCTTCTTCGATTTAGAGGCTAAACCACTCGGGATGTTTGAAGTTTTAGGAATATTGCACTGCCAAAGCAATTCTGGCTCTGAGCAATCACTAGCTGCAGCCTCAGGATCAGACTCATCAGTCGAGGCAACTTCATACCGAATCCGCTGTACATCGTAGTCTTGATTGTCCTTTCTGTTTACTGTCACTCTATTCATCAGTTGTTTCGGGTATATCCTTGAAGGCTCCCGGGGATGATTCTGATAGAACTTTTCAGATAACTGTCTATTATCTACTTCACTCTGTGCAAACAGGAAATCATCTCTACTCGAAATCTCAAGTTTGTTCACCATGGCCTTGTCAACCCAGTCAGTGGAAGTTGATTCTCTGTCTTCCTCTTTTCCGTTTGGTACAGGAGAGCCAATGGCTGACCAGGGAGGTGAACTTGCAATCAGATCTCGTGGATCGAGGCTTTTTCTTCTCGGCTTTGATGCAGAATGGTTCTGAACCTGCAGCCAGTACATTATGTAATCTCCAGTTTAAAGCATAAAAAATGTTACATGCTGCAAATAATGCTGTTCCACTTTCCAGTAAAGGAATTTGGAATTACAGAAACTGAAATTGTAAGAGCTGTTGAAATATTGCAGGACTACCTGATTTACAAAAGAGAATGATAGTTAACTTGTACCTGTATGTTACTGATTCCTTCCATTCGTTGCCAGCTGTCGCTAGAGATATCTCCACAACTAGATTGAGGAGAAGACCCACCAGACTTCATTCTTGATCTTTCCACGGTGCTAGATTGAGTATAGAGAAGTTGCTCTGATTCTCCATCTTTCCTTCCTAAGGCTGCCTTAAGGCTAGCAATCTGAAAACAAAAGATACAATACAAGATATTATCTATACTAGCTGGTCTTCAGAAGCCCTCTGCTCTCCATGAGGAACAAATCTTTCATGTGAACGGATCAATAGTAACAAAAAAATTGGGCAGCCTCTAGAAAAATAATCTGAAAGATTTGGTAATAGGAAAATGTATTGTTGTTTTTCATATAAGAAATGATGAGAAAAAAGAAATTTCAGGTGAAAATCTAATAGCAAACTAAAGATAGAGAATGAACCTGTTCTTTAAGCTCTTTCACATCTGCACTACCTTTGTTAACTCGAGCAGCTCCAAGTTCAACAGTAGCAACCCGTTCAGCAAATTTAAGTGTACTAATTGTTTCTCCTAGGGCTTCTAGTTCCGGACTAATGTGAACAAACATGAGTGTCTTTGCTTGTCCACCTGATAAGTATAAGAACCGATTCCATTATTAGAAAGGAGTAACTCATGAAGAGAATGTCTTTCAAGAATAGAATGAATCATATTCTCACCAAGTGAATCTTGAAGCAGTTGTGTAAGTTTACTGTTTCTATAAGGAACATGTGAATTCTTTTGAGCAAGAGAGGAAATCACATCTCCAAGAGCAGAAAGAGATTTATTGATATGTTGGGCCTCCTTTAATCTATCTCCTGTCACCTCCGACTTATCAACACGTTCACTTCCTGCAAGATCGACCAAATGCATAGAACCACGAAGAATTGTTCCAGAAGTCAGGTCCCTTCCTTGCACATGAACTGTCAAGCAGCTGCACAAGTAAGTGCAGTTTAGAAATTGTTACAACTATTATCACAATGTAAAAAGTATAGTATAATGTAAAATGTACCTATGAGATCGACTACTCCGATCATTCATTGCTGTAGAACCCACTGCACGGTTCTTTTGCCCAAGATTCATCAATTCTATAACATCAGATGTTGATGACACAGGTACAAGGTTCGCATCTGGCACATTGATCCTGTTTTGGGAACTGTTACAAATGTCTAATGTACTCAGAAGTTAAGAAAACAAATAGGAATGTGAGATGCTGAATAAGACATAACAATTGAAAGCAAGTACTGTCATGAGGATATCTTTTGTTAAGGCCATCAGTCACAAGGAGATCCCTAACTTGCTCGTTGTAAATTTCAAGCATTTGTACACAAATATCATAGTGAAATGTATTTCTTCTCTGATTCGAAAGAAGAAACAGATCATTCAAAGCCCTGTAGTTTACACCTAGACTGTCCTTGGTAAGGTCTTTCGGTCCTGTCTGGATTGGTAAAGAAAAAATAAATGACTAACCACACTCATCAATGCTGTTATGATATTGATAATATGCTGCATTTATTACCATAGTGAAAGTTTTTCCTGATCCTGTTTGGCCATAGGCAAAAATGCAAATGTTGTACCCATCGAGAACAGATCTAATCAGAGATTGGGTATCTGAAAATACCTCCGCTGCAGTAAAAATAGACAGTCTCAGTGTGTAAAAGAATATGTTGACAACTATGAATCACTACGAAAAGGAAGTAAAAATAGACTTAACCTTGGGTTGCAGTAGGACCAAATACTTTGTTAAAACTAAATGATTTCCTTCCCTCTTTTCCATACTTTGAAGGAGTGATAACTGCTATATTTCCTTCCTCAATGTGATCCACTGTACTAACGTAATTTGATTGTCCATTCAAGAACGGCCGGACACGACAATATACCCGTATATTTCCTAATCAAATATAATGAATAACCATCAAATCCAGTTTTGAAACTCATAATGTTCCAGAGATTTAGTCATTATATTGAAATTTTATAAAAATTTTGAGCTCCTAACAATGCTACCTTTCAGGTCTTGCACTTGATTGTACAGTTTCCGGTTTTCTTCCAGCACTTTCTGGTAGCTTGATGCAGCATTGGCTAGACCATGCAATTGCTTACCTAAAGGGAAGCTAGTAATGAGATATATCATATTTGTTTTGAGAACGTCAAAAGAGAATGCATGAATTTAATCTAAATTTGTTACCTAAATTATTGAAATCTTCATGATACTTAATTTGCAATAGCTGCATTCCTGCTTTTGCAGTGTGAAGAGTTTGTTTTAATTCCTACAAAAACCAAGACGGACTCACACAACATATTCACATTCAGTGAAAGTAGTCTTAATGTAGCACAATGGCACTCTGAATTACCAGGATATTTCTTTGTTGCTGATCAACCAATTTTTGCTTTTTCAAAAATTGGGCTTTTGATCCCTCATCATGATCACTTGTCTGATTGATATATTCCGTTCTCTCTAATTGTGTTTCATCATCTTCTTCTGCCTTTTCATTGTCGAAAAATTCATCTTCCATCTTTTAACGAGTTCATCAGTTGCGAAAATGTCACCCAAATGCATATAAGATATAAAGCATTGCAAATTCAACATGCAAGCTAAGTTATAATTCTAAACCTACAAATTTGTAGCTCAAGTTTACAGTCTATAATGCAATCTAAAGTCTTACCTCAATATTACCAGACGAAGATCTAGTACGAGAGTTCTTGGGGGCGGATACTGCCAGATCTCTTGAAGTTGTTTTCATCTATCCCATAACCAAAAATAAATAAATAACTGGAAGAAACTGGATAAAAAAAAAATTTAACCACCTTTCAAACGGGGTTAGGGACTTTGTTGAAATAATTTCCAGAATATAGAGGTAAAACAATGTTGGAGAAAGACAGCTACCCACCAATTCACTTTGACTTGCTAAGCGACGTTCAAACTCCTCCATTACTTTACCAAGCATAGATTCCACAATCTGTTACAAGGAAGATGGTAATTTATTTCTGTGAAGAGAGCTACACAAAGGCCAAATTAGATCCTTCAAATATCTACAGACATTTTTTTTTGGAAAATCTTACAATTGGAATGTCTTCTTGCTTCTTATCTGAAAGAACTGCTCGTACTAGAACATTTATGTTGTGCGAGGTTCCCTGCAGATTACATTACAAATAAGCTTTCTAAGGTTCCTTCTTATTCACATTGCAAGAGAAACATAAACACTTGAGAGAAAACAAAGCTCACTAACTGTTTCATTACGGTCATGGCCAAGATCATCCTGCCCACATAACACATTGTCTAGAGATTTTTCGCCCACCAATGAGGTCTGTGAAAATGAATTCATGAATGGTTCTGAGCTTTTCCGCATAAAAGGTTTCCCAGTTCCACAAGCTGAAGGTTTCAAGTTCCCACCGAATTTCCATGATCCATGGCCACCACCTTGCTTCCAATCACTATATGATTTAAGAGCTAGCACACAGTTCACAATTCTTGCAGATTTTCCACCCTGAAAGTACCAAACGTAAAAACATGTCATAAGAAAAGGACTAATTTTGGATGCATTTGTTTTGTACTAAACTGTTTCAACTGCCCAACCAAAAATGATTTAATAGATTCCATGCTAAATTAAAATCCACAACTGAGAAAAGTATTAGCAAACCTAAAATGGAATTCTACTTATTTATATTCACCTGCTCCAAATCAGAGGCTTCAAATGTCGGAAGTCCCAATTCCACCACAGCTACAAGGAAGTTTCTCACATTTTCAAAGTACTGGAATGCAGATAGAGCTGCCCCATCAGGAATAACGACAGAATCACAAGGACCCTCAACGACCTAAGAACAAGCAGGCAATCACCATCACTGAACCAATATGTAAATTAACCACAAAAAAATGAAAATAAAAACAATCTAATGCTAATTCAAGAGGAAATCACTTAATCGTACCTTCGGCACAGCTCCAGGTTGAATCTTGTTAAGAACATTGCAAAGAATTATTCCACTTCTCAATCCAAGCCTGAATTCTTCTTCCGAAGGCTGAGCTGGCAAATCTTTACCCCCAACAACGCCAACTGTCTTTCTCAACCACCCAGCTGCTTCATATCTTCTCAAAGCTGGGAAAAACCATATCAACTTATAATTCACTAAAAAGAGATGACAAAAGTATTCCTCTTCAATCATTTGTTTCCTAATTCTACGAAATACTAAGCTACCAAATATCCTCTCAAAAAAAAAAAACACTAAAAATTTGATTCTAACTCAATTGCCAACGCCAATAAAAAATCAGATAATTCTTACTCAACTAAGGATCATCATCAACTAGAATTGTTGTCTTAAGAAAGATAAAATAACTAGAAGATAATACAAATGAAAAGAAATCTTGTCTTGCCGAATTGTTATGTAGACACAGATTCAATAATAATCAGTGAAAAATAATTTTCAATAGCCAAAGCAAGAATTTCTTCAACATTGTCATCAGGAACCTTTGCATTAATTAAATGCACATAAATATCAGGAAAAATCAAATATTTAGCCTTCAATGTCAAGACCTAATTTCTGAAAATAAACCCAACCCCCCAAGATAAATGAACTGCAGATGAATCCAAATTTAACCAAAACATGTTGAAGAAATGAAGATCCTTACAAGATTCATCAGCTTTCCTCGAAGCCAAATTTATGTCGCACAATCGAGTTCCATGTTTTTTAAGGACATCTTCCACAACAGAAGCTACAGAAAATGAGAAAACCTGTTCTGTTGCCATTTCCTCTCAACAAAAGCCCAGAAAAATCCAACCTCTTTAAAGCAAAAGCGACAAGAGAATTCAAATCCCTGAATTCAATACAAGCTTAAATCTCTCCCATTCATTATCAAAAACCTATCTTTTTCCAATAAAATCACAAGAAATGATCAGAAAATGGGATTGTTTATTTTCTTTTCAAATATTCTTTTTTGTGAAAGTGAGATCTTACGGGAAAATATAAAGAGAGTACACAGAGAGAAAAAAATGAGTTCGTTGAATGGAAAAAAGAAAGAAAGAAAGAAAGAAAAAAGATGAATTTTTCTCTCAATTTCTCTGGCTTTCTCTGGCCTTCTCTATGAGTTTCTTCTCTTCTGTCTAAATTGTCTAATATTGAAGTTAAAGGCTCAAACCAAAGCTGGTTCCGAACCTCCCGGTTATGAGAGCTTTCGACAATTTATATTTTTCTTTGTGGAGTGAAAATAATGGGCTAATTTTGTCTTGTATTTTCCTAATTTATTATTTTGTCTTTTCAATTTAAAATTTATTCAAAGTAAATCTAATTTAATTTTCCTTCCTTTTGACTACATTAGTTTTGGGAAATAAATAAAAACAAATTGAATCATTTACCAAAAAAATATTTTATTCTCTAAATGATACAATTTATTTATATACCCAAAAAAAATTAAAGAGTTTTCGAATTCGATTGTTAATATTTTTTAAAATTAATCGATAGAATTAGTAAGATAAAGAATTTTCTATTATGAGTTAGAATTATAATATGTAAATTTAATCTAATATATAATACGCATTGATTCAAATTTATTAAAATACATTTTAAATAGTTTTAATTTTTATATTAAATTTATTCTTAAAATTCTATGACGACAATTTGTAATAAAAAATATTTTTAAGTTCACATAATCTTTACATTCAAAAAAATAAAGAAGTACAATTTCATATTCATATATAATTACATTTAGAGACTTTGTTGTTTTCAATCAAGTTGATAAAAAAATTTAAATTAAAATAAAAAAAAAAAGAGATTATCTTTACAAAGTTATGACATTGCTTTCATTTTACAATATGATAAAGAGTTTATTTATGTGTTTATTTATCTAAATTATACTTCTTAATAAATTTATGATATGCTTCATCACACATTATATGCTATTATAAAAGGTTAATAATATTTTACAAATATTTTTAATATTTTAAATATTATAATGTGTTGATGCAATATTTTATACATCAACACCTGAATCTATTAGATTTCGAAAAGAATTTATTATATCCTCGTAAAGGGTATAATAAATTTCTTCCAACTCATTGGATTCGAGTGTTGATATACATATAAAATTCCGTATCAATATAATGATTCTTGAATTTAAAATAACTCAATCACTTTTAAAGCAAGTATTATTCTTATTTTGGCACTTGTTATTTGTATAAGATTTAGTGCATAAATAATTTATATGACTATTAAAGTTTATTTTTTGATTCGGAATTTTGATTCACAATTTTTTATTTGAAAACTTATTCATCCCATTATTTGAAACAGGCACAAACATATTTAGAAAAGTAAAAACTATTATAGTGAATAGGCAAAAACAAGTATAATTGAGTATCTAAATTTTATATTTTTATATATTTATAACAAATAAGTCCTTAATCATTATCAAAACAATCAAAATTCTCTGTTTGCATAGAGAAACACTAACCCAACAGTAAAAGTAAAAAGGTTAAAAACTACTATGGTTTAAAATTCAATATTATTAAAGTGATTTTTGTATTTAAAAAAGGCCTACTGCCTAGGGACCCATTTATTATAAATTGACAAACTATAATCTTATGGCTAAATATATAAAAAATAAGAAACTCAGATGTTAGTATTTCATTAGGCAAATGGTCATTTTCAGTCATCAATGCAGTAGTTAAAATTGGTTACCAACCTGAGTTTTTGGGTCCTTATCATCATATCCCCAATGAAAACATTATTGTATAATGTATATAAAATACAGAGAAAGGTAATCAATTTAAATAAATAAAAAAAAAAAAAGGCAATGGAGCTTTCTATTGTAGGACCTTTACCATGAAAATGAGTTCCATAGAACTATGAAATGAACCCCAAACAGCATATGAAAAAGAAGGAACACCACCTTATCTTCATTGATGGAGAAAGAGCACATGATGTGTGCATATTACCCTTGTGATTTAGGGCAATGACACATAATTATAGGGATTTTTATTTTTAACAGGAATATTTTAAAGAAAAAAAAATATTGTCTTTATTAATTGGATGAAAAACTATTCATAACAGAGGTTAATTATTTACTTTTTATATATATATTTTGTCTTGTACACAAATTTTAAATATTATAATTATAATAAAATATATTTAAAATTTTAATTTTAAATATATGATTGTTTTAAAATTATATTTTTTTGGTTATTTTCTCCGTATTATCACCCTTAATATCGGCATAAAAGATAATGATATAAACTGATAGCTAACAAGATTGAGGGTATAATAGTAAAATATCTGTTCTTTCCCTCCAACATTTGAAAAACATTCAAATGGTTCGGATCCGAAGCTAAGAGGTTGGGTTATTTCATTTTTATTTTTATTTTTTCCCGATACCCAGAAGTAGGACCCAAGGCACAAGGCCGGCATGTAGTGTAATATATAGTTAACGGGAAAAGGGCTGCCGGCCCAATCTCAACCGTTGAAACAGGTGGGCTCCAGCGGCCCGACTAAAGACCCGCCAAAAATCATGATGAATTAAAAAGATAACAAAATCAAATCAAATGTTTACATCATTTTTTTTAAACACAAACATATTAAACAAAAGAAAAAAATAAATTTTTAAAACATACTTTCAATAACCATAAGAAAATCTTGATTGTGATAGAATTTAGATTAGAGCAATTTTTATTCTCCCCCCCCTTAGAATCGCCTGCAGATTGTAAGATAGTTCTTACAAGGTTTGAGATATTTTTGGCTCATAATCCATAATTTTTAAAATTTTAATTTTTCATATAATAAAATGAAATCTTTTTGAGTAAATTGGTTGAATTAAATATTTTAATTAAAATATATTGTTTAATTAATTAAAAAAAAAGAAAAAAGTTTGTGAAAAAAAGCTGCATCAAAGTATGAAAAATGAACATTATTGAGATAATGAGGTATGGGAATTCATAACTAAGAGTCAATGCCCATCTTCTGTTGGGTCTACATTCAAATATTGATTATATATACATGCTTTTGAAATTTTTTTTTCCAATTTCAATGTAAATAAATTTTGATTCTTCACTTTAATTTTGTCAATTGAGCTAGCTGGCATTTGGCTATTTATCCATTCTTTTATATATATATATAATCAAAAAAAGAATATGAATCCTTTAGGCATTTTAAATTTTATTTTTGTAATTTTTATTGATATTATATTATAAAAAAGATGACAATTTATCAACAAACATGCGCCGAATGATACATAAAAAAATCAAAATTATAAACATTTAGAAAGAGCCCTAATTGTTAAATTGTTCTCTAAGTTTGAATCATGATTAATTTTCCCTTGCCTAAGATGAATAAATAAAGTTAAAGGCTTAATTTTCAAGTTAAAGAGTTAAGTTGATTGATGATGAAGACTTCTAGACCAATTGGAGGGCTTTCCATTCCTACCAAGTGGCTTGCTTCCAATGCCTAACCACAAATAAATTAAATACCCCATAAAAATTCTAATGAAACCCACAAATATTTAAAGCAACAATGAAGTTTTGAGTTTGGTTGGCTAGAAAATGAGGGAAAAGGAAAAGAAAGAAAAAGAAGTCAATGAATTGGGTTCAAGAAAACTCCTTTTAGGTCTCAATCTTATTATATTATAATAACGGGAATAATAAAATTTGAGTCTCCAATTATTTTCATTTTCAAAAATAAAGATATAATTTTCTTATTCATACCAAATAGGTCCATTATCTTTATTGACATAATTGAAATACCCTTCAATGTTAAGATTTAGATTCTAGTGCTTCGATTATTAAAACTCAATATGATAAGGTAGATTCGATCATTTCAATAAAATTCAAAGCTTATCTAATACAAAAGAACAAAATTATGTAAAAATGTAAAAATCTCAGGGATTTAAATGGTATTATCCAATATTAAATGAATAATAACTTAGAAAAAAGAATATAAAGGAAAACCCATCATATGATAGAGAGAGTTCAAGCTATTCTCTTCGTTTACATTCTCATATAAAAATTGATTGGTCCCAACATTTTTCTTTAAAGATATTTTACCCAAGTTCAACTAAAAGTTGCATTGTTTGTTCATCTCAAACTTTGATCAAAATCATTGTGTTGTGTTTCCATGTTTCATTCTCCGGGATTTGTTCTCCTCAATACAGCCCATGTGTTCGTTCTATTCAAAGCATTCATTGACATGGATGGTTTAACTAAAAATCATCTCATTTATTGATTAGTTTATTAGTATATGATTGTACCAATCGACAAACATATAATGTATTTATAACGGTTGTAATTCAACTTAATTTTGAAAGTATAATAAATAAGCATTTATCAATTATTTAGATATTTTGAAGCATACATTGATCGAAATATATAATATAATATTTTAAAAACTCATCATATTAACTCGTATATTTATACTTAATATTTATTAATTTTATTACATCATAATTGTGATGTAAAAATTTTTAAGATTTAATCTTTTAGTTGATAAATATAAAAACTTTAAACATTTTTCCTATCGACTTGGTAAATTATTATGTCTACTATGCTTTTATATGTTACTTGGAATACAATGAGCATGTTCTTCTTTTAAAGGCAAAGATTCTATTTTAATATGAGGTGATAAACATAATCTTTTATTATTCCTATTCAATTCTTCATATTAGAAATAATGTGCACGGTTTCATCTCTCTCAACTATCAGAATATAAACTAAATATAAAGAATGGTCCCAAAATTTTTGGGTGAAGGAATTGGGAGACTAGGCATATGGTTGTCATTAACACTCCAAGTCATTGAATTGGACAACTCAATTCTCTAGGAAGCACTTTTATGGAGAGAAGAAAAGTTATTCCAACCTTAAAGATGCATAGATAAACAAAGTACATGTAGAAGTTTGTAGAGAAAAAGGGAGCTTTTAGCTTAATATTCAGAAATGGGGTGTACAAGTTCTGTGGTAGGTAATAGCTACCCTATTATTTTAAAGTTTTGATACAATCATGGGCTCCAAGCCTACACAGCTTCGATCTGGGTTTGTAAAAGCACTTCTTTTTTGGACTGGAAGACAGGTTGTATAAATTCACATAAGCATTTTTGCTTTCATTAAAATATTCATTTGCATAGGGGACATGTATATATATATATAATACATTCCAAAAGTGCAACCGAGACAAAAGCACTTTCTATAAAAGCTGTTTGGGTTATATTTCGGAAAGCTCAGCAAAATCCAAATGACGGAATGAAAGAAGAGGGACAGGCTTCTGGTAAAGTCTATGACGATTGGGCTTATGTTTTGCAAAGATCAATAAAGGTAAATGGGCCTGAGCCAATATGAAAGATAGTTAATGGGCCCAAAACAAATCAAAGTAAAAAAAGTGAGAAAGATAAGGGCAAAATCGAAATACAGAGGAAGAGCTGCACAAAAGACTGTAAAGGAACCTGATTCGCAGAAAGGACAAAACTAAGGTGGTCACTTTACAGCAACGATAAAGACAACAGTTGTTTAAGAAATTTTTTTTTCGAAATATCACCAAGTTTACTCCCAAAAATAAGGGTGGGCAGATCGATCGATTAGTTTCAAATACTTTTGGATTGGATTCGATTTGAAATTTTACAAATTGATAATATGGATTTTGGATTGGATCAATCCAACAAAATCGATCCAATCCAAAAATATCTTTAATTTAAAAATATTTTTAATTTTATATTTAAAAATAAGAAAAAAAAAGTTTATACCCATACCCAAATCAAACAAAACGCTAAACTCAAACACCCAATCCCACCACCTAAATGCCTAATCTCTCTCACACCGAGTTCCTCTTCTCCCTTCTTCATTTCACGTCACACCATTCACAATGGTGGCTACATTTTTTGGTTTCCAATCTTTAATCGAAGATGAGGTATCACAAAAGTACGCAAAATAAAGGTGGTGTTGGGATCTAGGCGAATGGATGTTCTGAATATGGCCGCGCTGCCAACTAAGTTGTGGTTGTGATAGGAATTTGATGTCACCTATTTTTGTGGTTGTAGCTTTGGTATTAGACATAGAAAAAATTTCAAGTTAAGGTTTAAAATGAATAGGTAGGTGATTGATTCTAATTGGTTGATTTTCGTTGCTTGCAATATAATTGTGATTTGAATAGAATTCAAATCGATACAATTATTTTAAATTGGATCAATTTGTGATAAACTATCGAATTAGATTGCATTCTCTTAAATACTACGCTCGCTAGCTGAGTATGGTACAACCCAAAAATAGGAAAAAAAAATCTCACTAAAAAGGTCGCTCATAACTTGTATACGAGAAATCTTCAAAATATTATCGTGTGAGAAAATCTCTCCAGAAAATGATAACATCTGTACGTCTTCTCAAATGAATCTCCGCCATTTAGTCAGGATAAAGGGAAAAGGGAGAATATTTCACTCTATTTATCGAAAAATCAGAAGAGGGAGTTGAGGAAAAAATATTCTCTAACCTTTTGCCTTTTATTCATTTCTTTTAAAGGATTGTTCTTGGAACAATTCTTTTCTTTCTGAAATCAGCATTCTAACTTGAGCGTCGGAGTGCATATGTTAGACCATCAGTGTGTGCTACTCACAGTCTTCTTTCTGTTCATACTCTTCTTCCTTGCTCATGAGTCATGAAGCACAGCGGCTTTCCAATCTTTGAGTCCTCATCACTGCTCAACAGTGATCAGTTCCACTAGCCATCCGAGGACCGAGATGCCAGGAAAACCTATTTCTTCTCGACAAGTTTTCTATCGACAGTATACCTCTTTCGCTTGTGCCGAGCTCAAGTAGACGCCCAAATAAGCTAAATCTAATTCTAAAATATTTGCTGTTGTGTAAAAGTAAGACAAAAGGCCTTCCTGCAGTAACTGCATTCTGAACCAGAATTTGAAACACGGACCAGGCAAGAAATGTAAAAAGGTAGCCCAAATTTTGTAGATGTCCTAACAAGCCTAGCCCATCTGCTTTTTTGGACCTATAAGTAATCCAAACAGAAAACAAAGAATACAAAATTTTATTCTTACTAATTAAAAATTCGCTCGCAAGAAAATATAAGAGAGTTTTTTTTTTTTATTTTATTTATTGCATCCTTGAAAAAAAAAATTACCATTTTTCATTAATAGCATTAGTGGGATTTTTTTTTTAAAATTCTCAATTTTATTTGAAAACTTGTATTATGTGGTTTTCTATTATTATTGTTTAATATATATATATATATATATATATATATATATATATATATATTATTTGGGGATTTTA
>JAVXUL010000009.1:461785-477451 GCA_035590515.1 Trichilia minutiflora | reverse complement strand
GGAGCAGGGGCACCAACTCTTACAGGGAGACGCTGGATATACCGTCACATACAAAATCTCCTTTCTATTAATAGAACGAATCTTATGGCTGGTAGTGGCGATGGCACACCAACAGCCAATTTGAGTAGTGAATTTTTGAACTCTCAAGTTGATCAGAGTAAGGAAACAGTAGTTCAGCCTGCAAGGGCACAAGAGTTAGAACCATTGCATCAGGCAGTCTTTCAGGAGAGATTACCCGATTGTCCCTCTTCTTCTGTTGTAAATGGTGATCTTTTTGCTCCAAGATTAAGCCATTTGAGAAGGCAAGCAGTTCAGGATCCGACTATTGCTACTACCAACGGGTCTGTCAATTTGACATTGTGGCCTGAACTTACCAGTATCAATTCAATACCTTCTTATGAGCAACTCCGTCAGTGCAGTGGCATATCAAACATTGTGTCTAATGGCTGGGTGTCTTCTGACACTGTTAAAGATGAGGGTAATTTTTATGTAGCAAAGGAACAGTTGCATTCAATTGTCAAAAGCCATTTGAAAAACTTGTCCAGAGATATTGAATTAGGTATGAATGCACCATTCCTTTTTCAACCTCATGCAATCAAACCTTTCTTTCACAAATTTAGATGAGGAAAGTCTTAACTAGGCTGTATGTAAGATTAGGTATTAGCATGCCGTAATTGTTTTAAACAAACTTTTGTCTACCGTGCTTTTGACCAATGGCCTTTGATATGCAGACCAAAGTACTTTGAAGGACATTGCAAGTAGTTCCACACGTACGATTTTAGCTGCTTGTGGCCTGGAGCACAGGAGTGAGATTCACATTATGCATCCACCAGTATGTCCCCATGTTGAAAGAGTAGCAGCTGGACAGACAAGTCTGATGAAAGGTCATTGCTCGTCTTGCTTCGATTCTTACGTAAGAGATGTAGTGAAGAGAATTATGGACACAAGTCTGCCGCAATGGTTAAGTTTAGGTCTTTAGGATTGATGCAGAAAGATCTTTCTGCATATCTTTTTTTTGTTAGGAAGATAGACTAAATTTTTATTGTAACTTGTTCATACAGATAATTTAATTGACATTTGAGCACCAATAAAGGGCTCCTCCATTCTTGTGTTCATCGTTGTGGCAAGGCAAAACTAATGTATTAGCGATAGTATTTCTTGTTTCTATGTTGTATGTATATATTCTCATATCACTCTAATTATGATAGAATTTTCTTCTGAAAATCACTTTGTAAACATAAACTTTTTTGAGCGAAATCTGATGACTACAGGGAAACTTTAAAGGAAAAGAACATAGAGAAATTATTTTCTATTTTTCCCCTTATCATTAAATTATGGTCTGAAAATTAAGAGGTAACATGTAAGTCTGTTCAGGCCCAACAAGAAACATACTCTTGCAACATAAATTACACTCAATACTAAACCTTATTCAACACTATGTATTTAGTACATTGGCATATTTTTAACGAAAGACCATCCAAATATTGCAGCGCTTCTGGTTGTAAATTTCAAGTCCCCTGCCATTGCAGTAGCAGCCACTATGGATTATTTTCATAAGATATCATCAAGAATGGTGGAAAACAACAACCCTTGAACAAACTGGGATCTTTTCACCTTCTCTTCCTGATCCTTAAGTGACACGGGAGATGACTGGACACTTCTGTCATCAAAATCCAAATATTAGTCCAAGGAAAGCAAAGAAATAATATTAATCCAAAAGTTCCATAAGGTTGGTAGGTTATAGAACGTATTCAATAACACAACAACAGATAAAACAATCCTAATGTACTATAATGATCATAGGGTACAACTATGTAAGAAAACCACTAAGGGGTACGATTATAGTGAGCATACCGTTCTGGTACTTTCTCAACAGAGCTTTTCTTGGCTGAGGTTAATGCAGTTGATAAGTGAGACTGAACTATAGTAGAATCATTGGTGATGGGCAATATAAATGAAGATAATAATGGATCAGCTGCGTTGGATGATGAAACTATACAAGTAGAGTCCCCAAAAAGAGATTGTAAATTTCCCTCCTGCAGTTCTTTCCTCAACAAGGAAAGTGTCGAATGAGCTCCACCTCTTCGTGATTTCCTCTTGCGCTGCATGTAACCACTGATTAAGGAGTTGGCAACATTATGTCAAATCTATGTCATGATTATATCTTGTGAGGAAGCCTTAAAAGCTGTAGAAATAGCTACATCCAAAACAATATAGAAAAATATAACACAAGCAGAATGACTTATGAATTGCAGAAATGGTAAGAGAATACCTTGAAGGCAGAAACAGGTTTAAAGATCAATAAAGATGAAAGTAAACTGCAACAGCAGTATCATGAAAAGTCAAAATTTTCAATAAATAACCTGTATGGATCAGGATTTCCTATAGCTTACTGGAAATACATGAAAGCAGTCTAGAGTATATGCACAACAGACTGCGAATTGATCAGAAAAACTGGAATCACCAGATAAAAATAGAAAAGAATGAAGTCCGTATCAGTTCAAGAACAATCAATCTCCCTTTAAAGATGGTCCATATGTTTCAAAGATTTCTTTCATTTTCCCCTTTTTTTCTGTTTTACATAGATGAACAGACAAATGTGTGTTACTTCATGCTATTATGATCCCAAATCTGTTTCACCTCTTTTACGAAAACAATGCTTTAAATTAGTTCCAAAGCACGAGGATGTCAAATGGTTCAGCATATTATAACACAATTGAGCACAACAATAATTCAAAAACAAAGCAAGGCAAGAATCCAAAACCATTGACACAAATAGGTCTTCAGAAAAAGGATATCTTAAATATATTTCCATGTTGTAAGGTTATGTGGGCAACCATATCCACACCTACCCTCATTTCACAAACTGGACAGACCTGCAAACAAAAAGCTCCCATTATCAGTAAGATTTAATAACTACTTCTTCTCCAAGGGAAATACATGAATTCTAACCCAATCTATAACAACAAATTCAAAAGAAAAGAAATCCATAGTTCCTCAATCCAAATTCAAACAAGAAAGTGTTAGCCTATTGAGTCAATTGGAAGTTCCAGTACCCTATAACCTAACTAAACCTATCCTATACCGTCCCATTCCACCTAAGAGGTGAAGAATAAGAGAGGTGATCTCCATCTTTGAATGGTGAAAAACTTTACAGAAGCTATATAAAGCTCATCCATAGGTACGGATTTAACTCAAGTCAACATAATAAAAACCTCATTGTTTACATAAATTTATGTCTTTCAGAAGATGGAGAAAGTTTAATATAAAATCTACAGAATTTCACTGATGATATATTTCCCTCAATCAGATGCAGAAGAAGAACATCATAAGGAACAGAATCCAGCAGTTAGTACAATGAATCAAGAAAAAGAGTTTACGCGACCTCAAGTGACTCTAACAACACGGAATCTTGCGGACAGATCCCGTTACCACCAATACTTTTTTCAATTGGTTAGAAATTATAATTTTGCTGATTTGAGGAGAGCCAAGCTGCTTAATAATTGCAATTTGATGATTTGATGAATTCTCATACATCATCAATACAATATCTCCAGAACAGAAATCTTAAGCATACTATTTAGGATTACATAAAAGAGCTAAACATGAATCTAATAAAGAAACATCCAAAATTTCTAATTGGATTGTAACTGCACACCCCATTCTTTGCCTCTCCATGATGCTCATCGTCAATGTGGCAGCACAAGCTGACAATATCAAAATACTCAGAGCAGAATGGGCATGGAAACTCCTCCCTTGCATCGTCATCTCCATCAATTTCTTCAAACCCCGTGAACATATCTGCAATCACAAAACATCCTTTCAATCAGAAAAAAGGAATATGAAAAACTCTAAAATATTCCAATTTTTTCTCCTCCGCTTCATTTCTATATCAAGAAGCAACTTTCGTTAATCTCGGCTAAATACTTCCTATAATTTCTCGGCTACAAGGCTTAACAATTGCCATGTTAAATTGTTCCAATAACCTCATTTGACGATATGCTTTCAACATCTCAACTCTGAATAACAGATAACACCTTCAAATCTTCGAATTCTTTCCTTTTCCTTCATTTCTCATCAAACAAACAGAATTTTTACACACAAACATCGCACTATAATCAACTGTGATTAAAAAATTAATACTATGGCACCTCTAGAATCAAATATAATAATCCCACAATTATAAAGAAATAGATACACAAACAAAAAAAATATAAATAAAAACTTCATACTTTTCAACACAAAATTCTCAAATTTCGTAAATTTCTCAACAGCCCACAAAATATAACAAAAACAACATTCAAAAGCTGACCAGATCGTGATTGCAGAGCAGATTGGTATCTTTTTGAAGCTGAAAAAAGACGAGCACTCCATGAATCAGCATCCATATTTAAATATAGGAGCTCTTTCCAAGCTTGAAGAAAGAAACAATCTCTGGAAGATTTCTCAAAAGTTTGACCTCGAATTCAAGACACAAGTTCGGATTTTGATCAAAACCCACAAATTATTTTGACGGAGAGAGAGGAGAAAGGCGGAGAATCAATGACAGGTAGGTAGGTTTAGGATTTGGAGAGAGAGAGATTTCTGTGGTTGTGTTGTTATTTTATAGTGTTCGTTTTTTTAATATATATATATTTAATTTTTAGAATTTTGTATAGCAGAATTTTAGTGTAAGATTAGGGAGAAAGCGAGATACCCCATATTGTTTTTTAAAAAACCAAACACCCCCTATCAGCGTCTTTGTAACAAAATTTCCCTACTGTTTTGTAAAATATCAAATACCCCTATTATTTTAATTAAACAGTAAGAGAATTTATTTTTATAATAATTTATATTTAATATTTTATAAACAGTAGGGGATTTTGTTTAAAAGATGTTGACAGGGTGTTTGATTTTTTCAAAAACAGTAGGGGTATTTGGCTTTCTCCTTGTAAGATTATATTAATATCAGTTTCATCCTTGAGGTTTAAATGTTTATCAATTCAAGACACACTATATCAATTTTATCAATATGATCCCTCCCGTCCAATATCTCATGCAATTACGAAATTGCCTTTTTTTAATTATTTTTTTTATATTTTTTTTGTTACCAATCAATTGCGTTCCTACTCCTTGAATGAATTTATCAAAAACATTCTTATGAAAGGACAAAACTTATATATGCAAAATGCATAATGACCTAAAAAGCGTCCACTAAAAAGGGAAAAAGAATCCATTGGTGACTTTTCTTTCATGCCCTGAGCATATACAAATCCAAACTCACGAGCAAAGGATCTCACAAGGCTATGTCTGCATACCAACCGAACGACAACCCCGGCAAACCCCCTGCATTTACAAATTCAACAACAGGCAGTGCCCCAAACATCATATTAAATCCTGAAAATTTAAATCATTGGACGTTCCACTCAACATCACTATATATCCAAATTCTATTCTTCGCCATATACATGCAAATGAAACAAATCCGTATAAAATACCCAGAGCCATAAACACATGAAATCTATAAACTTTGAATCAGTTCAAGTTTCATGCCCCCTCAAAATTTATTCATGAACACATGCATACGACTGAGTACAGAAAATGGCAATCATCAATGTAAATGAAATTGTGTGTAAGCAAAGTAGCAATGTAAGCAATGCGTAGAACAAACTGATTCGTTAAATAAAGCTTCAATTATTCTGTTCTTACAAAAAAAAATTGTTACATTCTTTAGTAAGCTTGTATGACCCAGTGGCAAATTCTACTCTTGCGATGGGACCTATAAAATAATCCTACTACTATAATACTCTGATGCAGTAATATTCCCATAACCCTTTAACCATAGTGGCCGCCTTGCTTACAATGGCTCTAAAATAGTCATGTGTCATTCATAGTTTTAATAAAGAGAATCCGCCCAGCACACCTAATTGACGCCTGTACTTTCTAACTACAACCCTCCCCCATACACTCAGCTGCCACATTTATTTTATCATTCTTAACTAATAACAATTTAAAGCATAATCTTATAACTTAATTCTTAAAATCCTTAGCGACCCCACCATTGCTATCTTTATCGGATGAGCTATCTAAAAGATAATCTTTTCAGTCTTCATCAGTGGCAGATAACCCTCCATCATTATCATTACCTTCAACACAATCTCTATGACCCCTTAACTTCTTCGTCTGCATCATCAAATAATTGAATTCCCTTACCACTGTCAAACTCCTCCATAATTTGACTCCACCATAACATCTGCAATATCCACAAACTGTTACATCCACAATGTCCAAGGATTTTTGTGTACCTTTTTCAGTTGTAGGTACATCAATACGGAGGATGGATTTTTGTGTTACTATTTTAGTAGTTGGTACATGGATTCTCATTCTTGTATTGCTGTTTCAGAGGTTGGTACATCGATAAGGTGGATGGATTGTTGTCTGTGTTTCGGTGGGTGCAATGCAAGTAGTTTTTGGCTGGGTGAAATTGCCATATTTGCTGTTGGTGGTATGAAATGAATATGAAATTCTATTTCCCATTTTTCATCGTATGCTTCAAATACTTGGCACAGCTCAATATCATTTTAAATGGCCTTCTTTTCTCGAGATCATAGAAAAACAACATAAACATTCATTAAAAAAATTTACATTTAACCTACCTATCACTGTCACAGCACTCTCTTTAAACTAAACTAGCCAGGCTGTCAAACCCGAACTCATCAGGATCAACAGAATGCTTATCAACATCTCCTGCCCCAATTTGTCATTCCTCCTATTATATGGATATATAAACTTAAAAGTTGCATGTTTGAATTTTAAATTCATAAACAGTATTTCAATATATGGATCTATAAATATACGAATATTATTATTATTATTATTAAAATAGAAAATGTAAAAGAATTGAACAAAAATTTAAATAAGAGGTCCTTATATTGGTTAAGGTAAACTGCTTATTAAAATTATCACATAAATACTTTTTGAACAAATCATTGTTAATAAAATTATCACAATTATATAACAAATTAATATTTTTTCTAAATTAAAATAATTCAATTTACAATTATTATTGAACTAAAAAAAATAAATTGAAATGCGTTGAACCTATACGACAACGACGTCGTATGAAAACATTTCTTGCTCTTTAAAATTACATATTCCAAAATATGTGATGAATCGATCCGAAGCAGAGTGGGACTGGGAGCAACTTGAACCCGACCTGGTCTAACAAAGTGCAGTGTGTACTTGTTTTCCAGTTTCGTTGGGGTTTCAACTGAAACCAACACCGACTGAATGTAATAGACTGAAAAGAAAATAAATAAAATTACACTACGTCGTTCTGCCAACACTTGCAACTTCGACGGCGCGTGACTTCCGCCTACCGGTCACGTGGCCGGAGAAGAAGAAGACGCTTCCCACCTTCATCATCATCATCTTCTTTTCGTTCAGATCTAAAAACAACGTCGAATTCCGATTGGAAATTGGATTGCGTTTTAATTGCTTTGTTTGGGATTTGAAAAATAATGGCGACGAGGAATCGAACCTTGATATACAAGAGGTACAGGGATGCGTTGAAGACGGTTAGAGCTCCGACGAGCTCGTCGGTGAAAAGTTCAGGGAACGGTCCGGTGATCGAGCTTGTCAGCTCCTCGCTCTTGAATCAGAATCGGAGTTACGCTCCTCTCAGCACCGACGATCCTGGCAATTCGAGGTTACTCTTTTTATGAATCATGAATAACAATTTAATATCTCACACTTTGAGATCGAGTTTTCATTTTTCTAAGAAAAATAATTTTTATCGATTGCAATAGTTTTTTGGCTGCATCTATCCAATTTTATTTGCGAATTATTTTATTTTATTTTATTTTTGAAAAGAAACGAAAATGTAATGTAAGTGTTAATTGATCCGGATAATTTGCAATAGTTCTTTTAGTATTCAAGAAGTGACCCGGATAATTTAAAGAGCATTAAGTATATGTGAATGAAATGGCGAATAAACAAATGAATAATGTAGCTAGTTATGTAATTTATAGATAGGAAATAAAAGTTCAGGGATTGATTTTAGATTGGGCAGTTGATTAGTTTGAAGCCTTGGTTTTGAGTAATTAACTTATTTTACTTGCTTCTTAAAAAATTCTAATTGTTCAGCACGAAACCTGAAAAATATAGCGTTAAAATGTATTCCATCATAACTCATCCCTGCTTATCTACTCCAGTGTTTGAAAATTGGTTAATCAGCAACATAATCTTAAGAGACTTAATCCCGAATTCAACCAGTATTAACAATACCCCTACAAAATCCTTCATATTATATCTGATAAAACTAAGGCATTGTAGACATTCCTGCATTTCCATCTCTGAGCATTGGCGAAGAGTGATTTAGTTCAAATGGAAGGGCCAAGTTGCTTCTGGGCATATTTTCTGTTGAGTTGGGAAGGTTGTGAGCGGGTTGGTGGGACGTGTTATCAACTGGAGATGCAAAAGTTTTGCCTTCAGATGTATAATGGTAGTGAAAGACTTATGGGTAATTTGGTTCTTCCAAAATATAAGGGAATGATCAATTTGAGCATTTGTTTGGCTGATGAGAAAGGTCAGAAGGACTTGAGGTGTTGATACATAGATTGCCATCTATTTATTCTTAATTGGTCTGTTGTAACTATGGCTAGTTTACCTTTTAATATTACTTAAATTGAAATGCATTCTGGCTGTCAAGTTCTATGATGGGGAAATGATTAAAAAAATGGTTTCTGCTGCAGTAAAGCTGCAGTTACAGTTGGTCTTCCACCAGCTTGGGTGGATTTATCTGAACAAATTGCAGCAGATGTGCAACATGTGCAGTCAAAAATGTCTGAGTTAGCTAGGGCTCATGCAAAGGCTTTAATGCCATCATTTGGAGATGGTAAAGAAGATCAACGTGTTATTGAATCTCTTACCCAAGAAATAACTAACCTTTTGAAGAGATCAGAGAAGAGATTACAGCAACTTTCGGCAGCTGGACCTTCTGAAGATTCAAATATTAGAAAAAACGTGCAGGTATGACTTGACAGTCTCTTACTTTTCTGTTGGTGATATCTTACTAGTCAGTGCTTCTGCATTATGTTCTTTTGGCTTTTTCTCCAATACTTGGGCACATGGAGGGAAAAGAAGTTTGCATTAATTTTAGTCTGGATTCATGAATATGTGTGAGTTGTAGTCGCTCAAATGATGGTTTATTCTGTTGACTATGCTTGTGGGTGACAGCGATCTCTTGCCACTGACCTACAAAATCTTTCTATGGAACTGCGAAAGAAGCAGTCAACTTATTTGAAGCACCTCAGGCTGCAAAAAGAGGTGTGTAAAGAATTTTCCCTTAGAAGCACTATTGATATGATGGACGAATTCATCTATAACTGTGATTTTGCATATGGTGACCATCGTGATTTTGTACATAATAGCTATGCTATATATTCCTGTATTTTTGGGCTGTTGGCATACAACATACGGTATACGAAGGATATTGCTTTGTTATGTGCTGCTTTATATCTCTTAATCGCTAATATCTGATCACTTCTAGGTGTTGAACACTTTTTGGGTTAAGAATTGCTTTAAGTATTCCCCTATATTGTTGTTTTGTTATGCAGGGTCAAGATGGAGTAGATTTAGAGATGAATCTAAACGGAAGTAGATCTAAAATGGAAGACGACAATTTGGATGACATGGTATGTGAATGTTTTGCCATTTCCGGCATAGAAATATTGTTAGATTTTATGAATTCTTGTAATGCTGGCTCGCATAATATTGTGACGCAAAATTTTTGTATTGTACAAGATTCCTGAGAATTTAAGCTCCAATTTGCTTGTTTTTAATACATTTTTACCTCAACTGAATGCTTATATCAATAAACAAAATTTTAGGTGTTTAATGAGCATCAAATAGCGAAGCTGAAAAAAAGTGAGGCATTTACGGTAGAAAGAGAAAGAGAGATCCAACAGGCAAGTGGAACGTCTTTACTCTCTATTTTCTTTATAGTCTCTGTTCAGATATTCTTCCTTTAACCGCTAATATGTTTTCCCTTGCAATTGTTTTTTATATTGTTATTTTTTGTTAGGTTGTTGAATCAGTAAATGAGCTTGCGCAAATTATGAAGGATCTTTCAGTACTCGTAATAGACCAGGTTAGACTTTGTTCATCTTCTAACAAATTCCGAAGTTTCATAATCGAGTCATTGATGTAATATATTTCCAAATAGGGCACTATTGTTGATCGGATAGACTACAACATTCAAAATGTGGCATCGACAGTTGAAGAAGGCCTCAAACAACTGCAGAAGGTACTTTTTCTTCCTTAAGCTTCTCTCTCTCTCTCTCTCTCTCTCTCCTCCCACTATATACTAAAATCCCATGTTTGATTGTTGGGATTACAGGCGGAGAGAACACAGAAACAAGGAGGGATGGTAATGTGTGCTACAGTACTTGTTATTATGTGCTTTATCATGTTGGTCCTCCTAATTCTCAAGTCAATAATCTTCTGATCTGCAAACTTAATTACGTCCGTGAGATCACTTACATGTGACTACTCAATGCCAAACTTTTTCAAGCACCATGCAAAAGATTATGCAGTTTTGGATTGCCCATTTTACCAACGAGATTAGGTAACTACTTTCGTTTGTTCTTCGTATTTCCGTTTCTATTCTTTTTTGTTGGGTGAGGGAGAGAATTCTTCAATAGGAAAATGAACGAATGTCCCGGAGAAAAAATGTATAGTTGCTTAAATTGTATTCTGTTACTTTTTTCGCCCACTCGAATCTTTTTCTTCTGATAGACACCTGAAGAGTTTGGTGGGTTGGTTTACCAAATAATGAGACATTTGATTTGTTTGTAACAATATTATTTTTTAATAAAATGTAAAGAATCCAATTATTGTATTGTAATGAAAAGAATCTTTCAGCTTTGTTAAATGTTTTCGTTGTAAAATGGTTGCTAATTTCTCAAGATTTCTGATGGAGAGCAGCATTTTGCTCACTTTAGAGGACCCTATAATATGATAAGAATGCTGTGAACTCCAGGATAATTGGATTAATTTTGTGAACAAAAATCAAAAGGGTCGCATTCACTGACAAGGGTGACAAAAACTCTGAAGTTTGTCAGAACAGCAAAGTTGATAATCATTCTGGTGCTGGATTTTCCTTCCTTTCTTTTTCGAGTTTTTTAATGGTTATAATCTCAACTTATTATATAAGTAAGCAGTGTTGTGAAATAAAATTATTAGGTGTAGGTAACGGTGTGTGAGATATTTATTTATTGAATATTTTACAGCAGTCTCAAATTGAGCCATAAACAAATGTGATCGTGGAAATTTTTAAATTTTAAGGAATTATAAAATTTTTAAAGACACAGCTCTAATTATTTTAAATAAAGTCATTCTGCAGACATCATAATCAAATAGCTTTCCTAGCTCGGTTAGAACACTCGTTTAATAAGTGGAAGGTTTTGTGTTTGACTCCGCCCTACATAAATAACATAGGCAACTCAGGATCTTTTTCAAATCCGAGGGTGTGAAAGGTCTTTCAACTAGGTCAATTATTGACAACTTCAGGTCGAAAGTTCAGTCTCTGAAGAATCAATGACAAGGAGTTCACATCCGACCTGGCTCTGTGAGCTGAAGCGACCATTCACGTAAAGCTTGCAAGGATGTTCTTGAAGGAACCTTAGATCCTGTTTTGACAACATCAAATATCAAATATCAGAACATCAAGTTTTGTTGCTCTAAATGAATCGAATGCATACCGAGGATAGAGAGCGAGAGTTAGACCTTTGGACCTCATCAATTCACGTGCAAGGGAAAGAGTATCCATGAATAGCCAATTTGGAGGAATTTCATACGAGTGACGACTGAATTCCTTCATCAGAAAGGGTACATCAAATGTATGAGCATTATGAGCAATAAACATTACATAGCCTCCAGGTTTCTGACAGCTTTTGGCATACTGCAGCAAGATTGGAATCAAGTCCTCCATCCTACAAGTAGTTCATAATAGCAATTCTGTCAATACAATCTTTTTTTTTTTTTCTCTGGAAAAATAAAATTTTATTAGAAGAAAAAATACTATACAAAAAAGAGGGACAAAGCCCCTACACAAACCAAAAAAGCCTAAAAAAAAAAGGCATAAGCACCTAAACAAAGCACGAAGGCCAAAAATAAAAAATAAAAAAGAGATACAAAGTAACATGAGTAGTCATATGAAGTAATCATATACGAGCAAGCTGAGGCGAGACATCGTATATGGGGACGAACTCTAAGATCCGATCACGGACTATGGCAAAAATATCCGCGATGATAGTTTGGGGTGAACGATGAAAATGAGGGAAATTCAATCTATCGTCAACTCGACTTCATGGTGGCTGATTATCCAAAGCTATTGATCATTTACATTTATAAAAAATAGAGAAATTCACTTTTAAAGAATTCAATGGGAGAAAAGAAAAGAAAGGAATATTTGACTCTTTGTAGATCTAAGCCTTAATCTTGCATACTGATATCTATACAGATCTTGCATCTTAATCATTATTATAAATACTCAACACATCCATTCCCTAATTCATACAAATGTTAATGACGAGCCTAAAGCAGTCTTAAAGAATTCAATGGGAGAAAAGAAAAGGACGGAATATTTGACTCTTTTTAGATCTAAGCCTTAATCATGCATACTGATACCTATACAAATCTGGCATCTTTATCATTATTATGAAAACTCCCACCCCGAGTAAATACTCAACACATCCATTCCCCAGTCCATACAAATGTTAATGAAAAGCCTAAAGCAGAAATGTTTCACAACTGGTGGAAGAAAACTATGAAAACTAACAGCAATTTGAAGAAAATTATACCTGGGGGCATCAGGTCAACAAAGCATATAGATTGTGATGCCGTGGATATGTGAATTTGGAACATATCAATCAGGATTCACTAGCGTCTAAAATGTGCTATTTTCGCCCTCCAGTAGATCTTGCAATGCAATCTCAAGGAATTTGGTCATTATCTCTGCTAAAGCCTGTAGTCTCAATATCAAAAACAATAGCTGTCACAAGGTTGGCCAAATCTTTGTTCTCAGCAATCTTTTATTGAATATCACATTATTGAATTCTTTGAAATTCATTTATTTCTGTTTTATTTACATATATTCGTGTGAGTGTTAAATCCTCTGCTCTCCCCATATTGAAGCTCGATTTCACTTAATTTATGGCCCTCTGTGGATTTCTTGTAGTTATGGGTCTTCTAGTCTACCTCTTACTATGTGAACCTTCAAGCCCAAGAGGTTGGGTGCAGAGCAGGGTGAAAGTGTGCCCTGTCAACAACTTACACTGACACTGTGGAAACTTTCAAACAATAAGAAAATTCAAGGTATTAATTCTATCTCTGTGAGCTAGTCAAATTGAAAAGCAAATTGAACTGTCCTGATCTGAACTCAACAAGTATAACGGATTCCAACAGCTGAAGAACTCTGCATCACCCTAGCAATTGCCTATGACCTGAAGATGAAAAACAAAACAGATTTCAAGAATCATGATACTGGGTCAGACATAATATGTAACATACATCCTATATTAGATTATCAAAATTTTCATCATACATCATCACAATGTCCAGTTGAAATGCCAAACTTTTATAACTACGAATTTAGTTACACACATGAACTTAGAAGTTTCAGTTAGCGTGCAACGAGAAGCTTGTGAAAAATAAAACAAACAAACAAACAAATTTAGGGTCTCTGAATAGCCAAACAATAGAGCATGAAGAAAGGACAAAAATTATCAAAAATCTTATTTTTCGTTATTTAAGACTTGAAAAAACCAATTGCTTTGAATCTAACTCAACTACTTGGCTTCGTGAAAGTGATAACTTACACTTTTCCAAAAGCTAAAAAATATGTTTTAACTTTCGAATCCATCCCTTGGAGTTCACTGCAACCAAGCAGATAACAAAAGGCACATCATAAACTCCACTAAGCCCAAATAACAGCAAGCCAAACAATTCATAATCATCAACAATTTAAAGTAATCCATCAATCAAAACGAGAATTTCAATCCCAAACCATAAAACAATCAAAGAAAACTCTTTATGTAAAACACTTGTAGGCCAAACCTTCTCACAAACTAAATTCATAACCATACAGATCAATGCCTATTTATAAACTCAAGCTTTCGTAACACAATAAAAAGCTCCCACTTGAAATTCAATAGCAACAAACACATAAACGATCCATTTCATCAAACAACAGAATTCCTTTAAATCAACATTTAACTTGCACATTAAACTCATATAATTTAACATCTTTCCCAAAATTTTCACATGAGTTTCTTAGAAAATGAATGCATTACGGAAAAAATGCTTTTGTACACATAGGTTCTACATTTCTTTTTCTTTCCATATAGCATCAGGAACTAACAGCTAGAGGACATAAAGTTCAAGACTTTCAAGCTTTCTCTTACTTTCTCAGCTACCAAACACGTAGAGATTGCTTAAACAGAGAGGGAAAAGAAAACGTGTCTGTGATGTTGTACCTTACCTAAGACGGTCCCGGCAACCAATAAAACCACCAAAAGCACTTCGATGCTATTGGAAGGCGTTTGGGCCTGAAAGGAATTTTCAAAACTCATTTTGGGCATAAGCTGAGCCCAATACATGTATTTTCATGGATTTTTAAGCATGAGCTCAGCCCAATTAGATGTATTTCGGCCTCAAATATAAAATATTTGGTGGAAGAAAATTAACCCCTTTACGATCAATTCCAATGAATCCCATGAACTACGCTTAGATCAGACAGATATGATTATATTACTAATATTCGTGAAGATTACACTTTTCAAAGAAACCCCATAAAAATATATATAAAATTATTTATATAAGAAAATTTGTGCCTTAAAGCTATTTTTATTACAAAATGTAAAACTCTTGTGTAAACATCATCTGCTTTGCTTCGTTTTCAAGGCTATATTTGAGATCTGACATATTCTAACAATAACTACAAGTATTATAATTTCATTAATTCACGAATCATTAATTAGTTATATAATTTCACTATAAAGTCTCATTGTATGCATACAATTTTTAACTTTTATTATTATTTCTAATTTTTTTAGATTTTCCTAATAATTAAGGTAAAAAATAAAATAAAATTTTCATTAGACATATATATACACAATTAGATTCCCAGGAATTCTGCACAGTACCCTGGAATGAACAAGATAGAATTCAGATCATTTAATGAGATGGAGATGGAGATCGAGATTGTGGATCGACGAAGATAAATACAGATGATAGTTTTCATTACTTGGCAAAATATTATTTACAAATAGCTAACCAGAAACAAGGAAAACAATTTCTGTAGTTTTCACTTTTCACAAGGTCTCTTCATTAAAATGGGTGCTATTTGGATTCCATTTTCTCTGAAACAAAAACAACAAAAACTAAGCCAGTGATGTGAAAGTGAAACTTGTATTATTGGGTATAAACACTAACTGTTCCTTTTTGTTTTTTGTTGGGGGATTTTAGCGTTACCCAGCCCACAGGCCCAGGCCCATCTACAGACCCTTGTCCCAGACTTCCGCACGGGAGCACTGTTACTCAGTCAGGTCCCTCCGGACGGGAGAAGAGCATCCAGACCAGGGAACCCGAGGTCGCTACTCGGGTAGATCAACTCGAGCCACTCTG
>JAVXUL010000009.1:435875-446315 GCA_035590515.1 Trichilia minutiflora | reverse complement strand
AAACTATATTTTTTTATTTTTAATAAAAAAATTATAGTATTTTATTACTTTTTTAAATTATAAGAAAATATTTGTTATAAATTTCTGACCAAAGTGTAAATATTATCTCACAAAAGTTAACAAAACAAAACAAAGGAGAATTTGCCATTCTCCCGAACGAAATATGATCGTATAACACTTGACATCTGCCTTCAGGGTTAAGCCACTTACAGAGAGACTTACACCTGCAGTTCCCTAAATTTAACCACCAAAGCGAACTACATATATATATATTACACATTTGATCTAATTATCGTTTGTAAGACCATCACTAAAATCCTATGTTTAGTATCCAAATAATTTAATACTAAAATAAAAAAGACAAATTTTAGAACATGTAGCATTATTTCTATCAAGCTCTCGAGTCTCTACTACAGAAAACATTCTGCCAATTATTGTTTACAGTTTTATTCAGTACGTTATCCATGCACATGTTCGAAAAGCATTGGTGCGTGCAATCAATCACACGTGGCCAGTTCATCAATTACAACTGTGCAACAATTGTCAATAAAGACAACCAACCCAATCATAATGTTAGAAAGAAAAGGAAAACACTCTCAATCCAATGCAGTAAGATCTTTATTTATAAAGTAATAACATACTCCATGTTCTAATCCCCAATCATTTCTCAAAATTAAAAAAAAAAAAGAAAAATCTAAACTACTCTAATCACCCCACATGAGCAAACAATTAAAACCCCACAATTAGTGGAGGAGAATATTTAAATTTTTACTTCAATTTTTTTTTAGATTAAAACAAGTGTAGGGGATTAATAATAATAACTAGGTTTGCAAGGATCCATCGTCATGGATACTGGACATTGTCAGCAGCGAGAAGTAGAACTTCGTTTCACGGAGTTACCCTTTGATGCATTGACACGTCGTCTCTTGGCGTCCGTTGGATTGGGTTTAAGGTCAAAGCTAGTACAATCTCCGTCCACCATTCCCATGAACATCCGCTGGAGGTCCCAAAAACTGTGTCCCTAGAAAAAAATGGAACCAACGGTGAGTTGGGCGATTACAGTTTTGAGCATAACTGAAAGAAGAGGAAAGTTGGAAAGTCAATGATATACCTCGTCTTTTACATTGCTCATCATCGACAGCAGCTCTTGCATAAAATCATAGAAGTCCTGTTTCGGAAAATTTCCCAAATTTACGGGTATAAACCAAAAAAAAAAAGATAGATCATACGGTGTCGTTTTTAGCAACCAATACGATTCCTTGATAGGTTTTATTAACGTACCTCGTCTTCTTCCTCAAGGAGATCGTAAAGCCCCGCATCATACATTGACCTCTTGTTCGCATCAGACAGTACTAACCAAATCAAACGAAAATTTTGACGTTGTTAATTGTCATAATACAAAGAAACAAATATTAGTGAGTAAAGAAAAATTCACCGGTGCCAAGTAACAATGAAGTTACCTGAGTAAGCTTCCTGAATTTGCTGAAACCGCCGTTTGGCTTCCCCTGCATCCCCTGGATTCTTAGCAAACCTATCTGGATGCCATTTCTTCAAATCGAAGAAAGAGACACAGAAAAGAGAATCTTAATACAAATAAACCTTGAAAATTATTTAAATTGCATTGCTAATCTTGACCCCAAAACTTCTGTTATAAAAAAAGACACGGTTTTCATAGAAGAAAGTATTTATTTATTTATTTTACCATGGCGAGTTTGCGATAGGCGGAACGAATGTCAGAGAAAGAGGCGTCCTTGCGAATCCCGAGAACAGCGTAGTAGCTAGAAGATCCGCCGTTGGAACCTCCTCCTCTATCCATCACTTCACTTCCCTCTCCTTCTTCCTCTTTCTCCCCCTCGTCAAACAACAATGAACAACAAAATACACCCGTTATATTAATGTTATTAATTTCTCTCCTAGATCAAATCAATCATACGGACAATAAACCCCCAGAAGCGAGAAATAAGCGAAAAAGAAACCATTATGGACAGAGCATCTCTTAGAAGAGAGGATAACAATGGCGTTAATTTCGACTACGGACAATTAGAGAAAATGAAATATCTTTGATGAAGTGGAAGATACACGAGGGAAGAAAGTTCGAGAATGGAGATGTTTGAGTCTGATTAGAGTTTGTAGGCTTAGATATTTTATCAAACAAACAAAGAAAGGACATTGCAACTTGGTAAAATTACGTGGATTGCCACTGATCAATGGATTTGATCCGGTTAGCTGGATCGGATCGGGTTCTACACGTAGCGCGTTTGCCACTTGTGTGAGTGAGTTGGAAAGAAATTATAAAAAATATATAATATTATATTATCATATAATATAATTATATTATAATTATAATTTAAATATTATTTAAGGTAGTGATGAAGAGTGTTAAAAACTTCAACATTAATTTATGGTAGTTAAAAAGAAAGTGAAAAGGAGTAATTTACCCTCATTTAATCATGAAAATAAGATTATTAGAAGCAAAAAAAATCATTTTTTAGGTTAATAGATTTACCAAATAAAAAAATTCAACAACTATAATTAATTAAAATATTTACATAAGCATTAATTTACTGAATAAATAAATTAAAATTTTAAGCGTTTGATTCTATTAAAGATTAACTTAATATTTGTCTTTTATCGATTTACTGAATAAATAAAAATTTAAGATTTTTTTAGTTATTAATTTTGTTGATGCTAGAGGTTGCGGTCTTTTTTAACTTCGAACACTGATTTATCTTTTTTCTCGAATTTCGATAACTATAACTATAAGATAGTAGAAATCTAAGGAATAAATTCGATTACCCGACAAAAATCTTTCGATACTTAAGTTAGTGAGGATTTTGCTTATGTGTGGGGGTGAAATAAATAAAACGAAATCAGAAAAGAATTTCAGAGAATGTTTCCTGTGTGTGTTAGGGTGTTTCTCTCTCTATTGTAAAAGTTCAAATATTGCTAAAATGCCAGAAAACGTACCTACCATAATTCCCGGATTCAGTTATATTAGGACCATAGATTTTCGTACCTACGAACACGTGTCATTGTACAGCTACCGTGTCCTAAAAGCCTGCAACGAAGATCGTAGATGTGGACATCATGGTACTATTCTCTACCACGTGTACCCCTAAACCCCGATCATAGGTTCCCCGAGACGGATATCGATCGATTGTTTTTGAGGAGGGATACTCGAAAAAGATTCTCTGTCTGTTGACCTCGAACGGATTACCCGAGACTACAATACTGTTGCGAGTGATGCAAGGGAAGGTCTCGGTACGACACCGTATTCGGAGATTTTATGGCCACCGAGAAAACAGAGTGGGAGGCCAAAGAATCGGCGTGGCAGAAGGAGAAGGAAAAGTTGGAACTCCTACTCACCTCTTCAGAGTCTGCACACTTGGGATTAGATCTCGAGGTTACCAATCTAAAATCTCGGATATTACTGCTTTAATCCGAGATGGGACTACTGAAGAAGTAGATAGATGGAGAGCTCGAGAGGATCCAGGCTATAACTCAGGCTGCAGTAACAGCTATCGAGGCTGAGGGGATGGTCATATTGAATCAGGCCATTGATTTGACCTGTCGATGCTTCCATAAGAAGTACCCTCACCTTGACCTTGGGTTTTTGTATGAGGAGCTAAGGCGGGAGGTGCCGGATTTCGGGGCTCCTGATAAAGAAACAAATATAGAAGCCCCTTCCCCGAATGCTACAGTCAAAGGAACCCACGTCGATGCTCCATCACATCCAGTCAGTCTCCTATGGACCCACCTGTAGACCCCGCATCGAAAGACCACGACAATGTAGATTCACAAAAATAGGGTCATGTGCTTTTTAATAATATAATTTTTTGATTTTTGTAGAAAACCAAATTTCCTTAATGAAGTTTGTTGTTCTTCTGATTCTGCTCCATATTCTTATCTGATTATGCTTGAAATAAAATGCTCTTCCGAGCAAATGACCTAGGAAAAATTTCACTAAGTATAATAATCAGCTCAGCATGGACATCCAAAGAAATGACTTCATCAATCAGCTCAATAAGCATATCCAAGCATATAACTTAGATAAAATTTCCAGTGATAGGATTAGATAACTTGAGTAGAATGTCAAAATGTCAGCCACATATAAAAACTTCTCGATGTGAATATCCGACCAAATAACTTTGATAAAATTTCAATAATATATAAGATCTTCTTGGAGCGGGCATCCAACCAAATAACTTAGATAAAGAATGTGATTATCTTAGAATATATGTCTGATCAAATAACTTAGAAAATTTTATGAAATATAATATTTGGCTCATCAACCATGTTTCAAATAAAATCTGAGCAAATGACTTAGAAAATTTTCAAGAATATATAAAGTCTGCTCAGAGCGAATATCCAGTTAAATAACTTAGAGGCAATTTAATGAGATCTTCTTGATGTGGATACCCAGTCGAATAAAATAAAATTCTAAGTGTACATATATATCAACTCGTGTTGAATGATATATAGTAATATTCATATGACGAGTATTTTTAATCAAAAAGACAAAGGCAAAATGTCAATATATCAATTTCATCAATCATAGTAAATCATATATACAATCAAAAAAATATTGACAAGTCAGTCCATACATTGATCCGATTCAAACAATAATGCAGAGTAAAAATAAACTGTCAGTAGCTTATGGTCTCAGATCATGGACGACATGATTCTATACACGAATAACACTGGGATGACGTAATCTCTACAGTCGGCCTCGGACATTAAAGTCTAAAGATCTTGAAATAACCAGATTCCTTAAGCTATATATACCCTTATTACGGAGTCGACGTGGTCTCATTGGCATAAGGTCTTCTCAGGATAACTTGGTCCCAGTAACTGGCCTCAGATGACATAATCCATATGGCCTCAGAACGACTTGATCCATAAGCTACTACTATTGGTGTGTGGGTTGTATATTCACCACACTACCCTAACAAATATCTTTAGCTCAAAGACGATGTGGTCTTGTTGGTATAAGGTCTTCTCGGGATAACTTGGTCCTAGTAGTTGGCCTCAAACGACGTGGTCCATACAACCTCAAAACGACTTGATCTATAAGCTACTACTATTGGCGTGTGGGTTGTATATTCACCACACTGTCCCAACAAATATCCTTAGCTCGAAGACGATGTGGTCTCGTTGGCATAAGGTCTTCAATTTAAAAGTTTCAGTTAGGACTAAAGAGAGAAGCTTAGTTGATGTTCTTTATAAAGTAAGTCTTCGAGACACTGATCATGAGATCGGGGGATCTGTTGTCAAAAGAATTGGATCATGGATAGTATAGTTTGAGTCTATCTGTATTCCATGACTTTTTGATTGGGGTATCATTCGAGGTCTCCAGTTTGTATACCCCTAGTCTAAATATTTGAACGACTTTGTATGGTCCTTCTCAATTGGCTCTAAATACCCCTTCACCCGGGAGTTTTGTATTGAGAGTTACCTTCCGGAGGAGTAGATCTCCTCTCTGGAAGGTTTTGCGTTTGACTTTTTGATTATAGTATTGGGTCACTTTTTGTTGATGAGTTGCTATCCGAATTACAATCTCGTCTTTCTTTCCATCTAATAGATCTAACTCTAGTCTTCGGCTAGCTTCATTCTTTTCTTCATCGTAGTCATACACTTGGAATGTCGGCATGTCGATCTCCACTGGAATCATGGCTTCACACCCAAAGGCTAATAAAAAGAAGGACTCCTCTGTTGCTGTGCAGGGAGTGATTCTGTAAGCCCAAAGCAACTTGGGTAACTTGTCAATCCACGCTCCCTTATGCTCTCCAAACTTCTCTTGAGTGCTTTCTTGACCACTTTATTGGCTGCTTCTACTTGTCTATTGGCCTGAGGATGTGTTGGAGAAGCAAACCTCAGGTCAATGCAAAAATTCGAGCAAAACTCCTTGAATTTGACATTGTCGAATTGCTTCCCATTGTCGACCACTAATATTTGTGGGACTCCGAAGCGATAGATGATGTTCTGCTTGACAAAGGCTGTAGTCTTTCTCTATGATGTTGGAGAGTGGCTCTGTCTCCACCCATTTCATAAAATAATTAATCACCATAATGGCGTACTTGGTGTTGGCTCGGGTAGTCGACAATGGTCCAATAAGATCCAACCCCCACTGAGAGAAAGGTCAAGAACTTGACAAATAAGTGAGTTCTTCTGGGGGCTATCTTGGAATATCTCCGTGAATCTGACATTCATGACAAGATTTGACCAGCTTCGCAGAGTCCTACAAAATCGTGGGCTAATAACACCCTTATCGAATAATTTTGTACATTAAGGATTGGGCCCCTCTATGACTCCCACAGGTCCCCTAGTGGATTTCTTCAAGAATTTTGTCTGCTTCATCTGGTCTTAAATATTTCAAATATGACAAGCTAAATCCATATTTATAAAGTACATTTTTAATAACAGTATACTTGGATGATCTGTTCTTTATCTTTCTTACCTCATTTCTGTCAGATGGTAGCTCCCCATGTTGAATGTAAGACTTCAGCTCCTTCATCCACTTCGGACCAGGGACTTTCTGCAAGGCGGCTACGAAGTCTTCTTTGAGGTCTACACTTCTTTGGGTCAGGACCTCAACTGGCACTGTAGTCGGAGCTTTCCCCTTAAACACTGAGGCCAATTTTGCTAGAAAATCAGCCCTGGAATTTTCTGCTCGGGGCAGCTGCTTCACTATGATGCTTTGAAAGGCCTCTATCAATTTTTGAAGAGCGGACATAGACGGATTGTCGAACCACTATAAAAATTGAGTTTTAAATCTCTGTATTTTTATTTTTTAATATTTAATTCATTGCACGAGTATTTTTCTTTTTAATCTTAAAATTTTTTTTAATCTCCAATTCACCCCCCTCTTGATCTGCCAACTGGGCCATCAATTGGTATCAGAGCCAAACTCACTGTATATAGGATTAAAAGCCTGTGAGTAGTAGATTAAATGGCATCCTCATCAAACGTGTCTTCATAAATAATAGAGGGTCAATCAACTAATCGACCACCTTTCTTCAATAGGTTTGATTACGCTTATTGGAAAAAGTGTATGCATATTTTCTTGAGCACTTTAGACTTCGATATCCTTACCATCATAGAGGATGGTTATAAACTTCCTATGACCATAGATGCAATCTCTGGAGAGAGAAAGCTAAAACCAAAATCTGAGTGGACTCCCGAAGAGAAAGCTCAATTCCAACTAAATGGCAAAGACATGAATGTTTTATATTGTGCATTAGATAGGTCCGAATACAATAGGGTGTCTGGCTATGACACAGTCAAAGCCATATAGGACATGCTAGAAGTTACCCATGAGGGAACTAGTAGAGTCAAGGACTCTAAAATAAGCATGTTCGTTTATGACTATGAACTTTTTAGGATGAAACCTCATGAGTCCATCAAGGATATGTTCACAACGTTTCACTGACATCACTAATGGTTTAAAAGCTCTTGAAAGGTCATATTCTAACATGGATATAATCAGCAAGATTCTACGATGCTTGCCAAAGACCCGGGAAGCCAAAGTTACAGTCATTCGAGAAGCCTATAACCTCAACAAACTTCCTCTTGAAGAACTCCTAGGCTCACTAATGATATACGAGATGGAAGCCACCAAGAACAAAAATGATGGTCATGAAAGTGGGAAGAAGAACATAGCTTTCAAAAGCACAAAAGAGGAAGAACTAAATGACAACACAGAAAATTCTTCTGAAGATGATGAGTTTCTTCTAATGGCTAGAAGAATGAAAAAAATGTTCAAAAGAGACAAATTCAGAAGGAAGAACTGGAAAAGAAAAGACTTCCAAAAAGAGGAGAAACCAGAAAAATTCAGAAAAAATAAAGATAAAGAAAAAGAAAAGGAGATAATATGCTATGAGTGCAAGAAGCCAGGTCACACTAGACCTGAATGTCCTTCAAGAAAGAACAAGAAAGATTGGAAGAAGAAAAAGACAATGAAGGTGACATGGGATGAAACAATAGAAAGTGACAGATCTTTGACTTCAGAAAATGAGCATACCAACCTCTGTCTCATGGCCAAGAAGGATGACGGGGTACTTTCAAAATCCTCCTCTGAATATTATAACACTTTTTCAGATAGTGAAAATGAGCTTATGCATGATAAGTTGTTAGATTTGTATGATGAACTAAGACATAATTTTGAAAAACTGTGTTTTAAATACAAAGATAACAAACAAAAATGTTTCATGCTTGCTGATGAAAATGAAATGTTAAAATCAAAAGAACATGTATATAAATATGATGTAGAGTTGAATACAGAAAAAGCTAAGAATAAGGAACTAAATGATGAGATTATTAAGTTAAAATGAATTTTAGTAAAATTCACCTTAGGAAAGGATGCTTTAGATAAATTACTAGGTAGTCAAAGAATAATTTTTGATAAAGCTGGAATTGGCTACAAACCTCGTATAAAACAAAAATCTCTTTCAAATTACTTTGTGAAAGCATCAAGCCAAGTGAAATCATTTTTTGCATATCATTATTATGGTAGAAAAGGACACCACATTAACAAATGTTCCATTAGAACAAAACCTATAAGGGTCCAAAATTAATTTGGATTTCTAAGGGTTCCAAGAATGATGAAGTTGTTCGCAAGCTTAGGACTAACATTTATGGACCCAAAGTTAAATGGGTACCAAAGTAAATGATCATTGTTTTTGCAGGAGTAAAAACAAAAAAGCTTGGATAAGGAGGTCAAGTGGTTCTTTGACAGCAGATGCTCAAGGCACATAACCGAAAAAAAAAACTTTTCGTGCATCTCTCGAAGAAGAAAGGTAAGGATGTGATCTTTGGAGATAACAACAGAGGCAAGGTCATTAGGATTGACACCATTAAAGTAAATAACATCACAATATCTAATGTGTTGCTAGTTGATAGTCTGAAATATAATTTACTTAGTATATCTCAACTATGTGAGATTCCTAAAAGATGCATGTGATGTTTTTGATAATACTAGTAAAAAGATCTTGTATACTTCTAGGACAGGAGATGTCTATGTGATTGAGCTAAATAAATTAGATGTTGAATCTTCTGTATGCTTACAAGTGATGTATGATGACTCTTGGTTGTGGCATAGAAGATTAGGACATTGTAGTATGGACCTTATTAAAAAATTATCAAAGCATAACATGTTAGAGGACCTCCCTAGTCTCAAGTTTGCCAAGGACAAGACATGTGGACCATGTCAAAAAGGCAAACAAGTGAGAAGTTCTTTTAAACCCAAGAATATCATTTCCACTTCTAAACCCCTTGAACTCATTCATATAGATCTTTTTGGTCCAAATCGAGTTGCATCACTTGGTGCAAAATACTATACATATATAATTGTAGATGACTTTTATAGATTCACTTGGGTGTTCTTTTTGGAGAACAAGAGTGATACATTTGATGCATTTAGAAAATTCTCCAAGAGAATTCAAAATGAGCTTGGCTATCATTTAGTTAAGATTAAGAGTGATCAAGGTGGTGAGTTCATCAATCATGACTTTGAGGTATTTTGTGATGAGTTTGCGATAACTCATAATTTTTCTGCATTTAGAACTCCATAACAAAATGGGGTAGTTGAAAGAAAAAATAGGACATTGCAAGAGATGAGTAGAACCATACTCAACGAATATGAGATACCTCAATATTTTTGCGCTGAGGCTATAAACATTGCATGTCGCATTTCCAATAGAGTGTTAATTAGAAAATTCCTAGGTAAAACTCCTTATGAGTTGGTGTATCAAAGAAAATCAAAAATCAAACACTTTAGAGTCTTTGGTTGCACATGGTACATCTTAAACATCAAAAATAATATTAGAAAATTTGAGCCTAAGTCAGATATGAGAATTTTTTTGGGGTATTCATCTAGAAAAAAAGGCATATAGAGCTTATAACAAGAAAACTCAGGTTATTGAAGAATCTATGCATGTTGCATTGATGAGTTAGAACCTGAGATGTTAAAAATGCTTGCTAAGCAAAAAATGATGAGATAGAAGTGACTGATAAGTTAAATGATTTAAATTTGAATGAAAATTCAAATGACAAGCATGAAGAGCATATAAAGTCTCATTCTAGGGAACTTCCTAAGGTTTGGAAGTATTCATCTCATCATCCTAGAGAGTTGATCATTGGTAATCCCTCTCAAGAAATTAGAACTAGGAGAGCATCTAGAGAAGTTCCTCAAAATCTTGAGAAAATGAAAAACCTTGCATTTGTGTCTCATCTAGAGCCAAACAAAATAAATGATGCATGATCTCAATTAGATTATATACCCAAGTATAGGTAGTCTTGTTGTAGTATAGTCTGGTGAGTCCAAGTGTCGTATCCATAGGGAGTGTTTTTTTCAAGAGTCTAATTGGGTTATGTTCAAGCCAATGTCCAATAGCAAAAGGTAGAAGAAGTGTTTGATTGATTTTAAGCAAAGAAATTACCAAA
>JAVXUL010000009.1:418514-435775 GCA_035590515.1 Trichilia minutiflora | reverse complement strand
GATCAAGTAGTTATTCTTGATCAAAATTTTGATTTGATTCTAGAGCTCAAAGCAATCATTTGTCAAGTGTCCCACATCTTGATGGAACTCACAAAATCTGTTCTTCGCCTCTCCAATTGGCTTGAATCTCATCGAACGAGGTTCTAACAAAATAGTCCCCCGTCTCCTTACCTTCTCCAAGATCTGAGAAAGAGGTGCTTTCAAAGAAGTGAACTTCCTCTTCTCTTCCACCTGGGCTACTCATCTCGGATTATCTCTCCAAGACGACCTTCTTTCTCTGACATAAGGCTTCTCTTTATGTCTGTCGTCTCTATAGTACTCGGGGGCTCTGTCTCTCCTACGATTCATCTCGAAGAATTTTCTCTTATCATTTCTCCACTCCTTGTTGTCTGGCTTCTTAAACTGGTTGTTGTCCTTTGGGGGAGCCCCCACTGATTTCTGCTTTTTCATTTTTAGAGTTACTTGATTTTCCACCTCAATCTCATCAAGCAACTTTCTTCGAGTGGTCTCGTACGTCTTCAACAAGGACTTGCATATGGAATACCAAGCCCGGTTTATTTTTAGCCACTGTTTCAATCTTTCCAACGCCAAAGGGTGATGGAATGCTCCCAACTCGAGCACTTCCTTATGGTACCTCTTGGCAAAGCTCCTGAGACTCTCACCACTTCCCTGTTTGAGTAGTAACAAGAAGCTTGGAGTTTTGGTGCTAAAAACTACTCCTCTGAACTCCGTGATAAATACATCATACAGCTGCCTAAAGTCTCGGATCCTCCCGAGAGTTATACCCATAAACCACTTCCTCGCTTGTCCCTCTAGGATAAGAGGGAATAGGCGACACATCTGGTCCTCACTGAGACCCTGGACGAGCATCATTTCATAGAAGAAATCCATGTGCAATGATGGGTCCATCTTCCCAGAAAATTGGGTGATCTAGGGTAGGTATTTTAAACTTTCTAGGCAGGGTCTGACCCAGTAGTTTGAGGGCAAATATAGTGACTTTGCATACGACTCTATTTGTTGCACGGACTCAACTAGCTTGTCTCAGGGGCGTACCTTCTCGCTGTTCAATTCTTTTACCAGTTTTCTTACCAAGGTCTCCACATCCTTTTTCTTGGTATCAGTCCCCCATTCTTCTTCACGGAAAGAATGTTTATGCCTGAGAGTTTCACATTCTCTCCTTTTTCTTTGCTCCAATATTACCCTCATATCACTCGGGGGTAAACTAGTCTCATCCAGAATTTCATGAACAGGATCTGGGCTTTGAGATATTCTTGTAGACTCAGGATGATGCCTCTCATACTTGTGGGGAGGTATGCAGGTCTCCTTACCTCCCACCTTTCTCGGGTGAGGCTCCTCGATAACCTTACCCTTTCTTTTCTCTGCTGCTGTGTATTTTTTGGACCGGGGTTTCCTCCTTTCTCCTTCATCGTTCCCTGTTATAGCTTCTGACCGGGGAAAACTGCTCTCCATCGTTTCTTTCGGTACTTTTGTACTCTCATCCGGTACTTTTGTATCCTGCATGCTAAGCTGCATTATCTTTTTCATCTCCCACATCTCCTTGATCAGCATCTATATTTGCTGATCCTTCTCTGCATGTCGTTACTCACTATCTTGGAGCAATTGCAGCAAGCCAATTATCTCCTCTGTACCCCCAAAATGGGGTAACCTTCGTGCATGTCCTTCTCTGGCGTTGGATCGGGGGCTCTCGTGCTCCGGAATCTCATGCAAGAGGTTATCTACACCCTCCGCTACAGCAGTAGCGTCAATGGAGTCTCCGTCTATGTTTCTCCTCTCTGGCATATATCTCCTGGTCGAATATCCTCTGGTGTTCATCATTCTCACTTGAGTTGGTTGCTTTTATGATTTTTTGTCCAAAATTCTCACAGACGACCCAAATGTTAATGCAAGAGTTTGCGGTCGTGTTCAACCTCGAGCACTAGCTTGTCTTCTCTCCCGAACTTTGATAACTGTGACTGCAAGATAGTAGAAATCTAAGGGATAAAGCCGATTTCTTAGCGAAAACCCTCCGATACTTAAGTCAGTGAAGGTTTTGCTTGTGTGTGAGGTGAGGTAAACAAGACGAAATCAAAAAAAATTTTCAGAGAATGTTTCCTGTGTGTGTTGGGGTGTTTCTCTCTTTACTGTAAAAGTTCAAATGTTATTGAAATGCTAGAGAACGTGCTTGCCATGATTTTCGGATTAAGTTATATTAGGACCATGGATTTTCATACCTACCTACGGACACGTGTCGTTATGCAGCTAACGTGTCCTAAAAGCCTGCAACAAAGTTCGTAGATGTGGACATTGTAGTACTGTTTCCTGTTACGTGTATCCCAAGACCCCGATCATAGGTTCCTCAAGACAGAACCATCAGAATCCCTGAGACGGATATCGATCGGTTGTTTCTGACGAGGGAGACTCGAGGAAGATTCTCTGTCTGTTGGCCTCGAACAGATTACTCGAGACCACAATACTGTTGCGAGTGATGTAAGGGGAGGTCTCGATACGATACCGTATTCAGAGATTTTATAAGAAGAGACTATACCTATATAGGTTTGAATCTTTGGATTGAACTTTAATAAAAATACTCAAATAAATTTAATATTTTTTATTATTCTTGTCGTACCTGAACCTTTATCTTGTTTTCGTTATAACAACATTAATTTTAATTTTACGTTAGAAAAATGTATCGAGAATCACACATAACTTGGTAGAATTCGCCAAGTGTTTGAAAAATATCCATGATTTCACAAACTTAAAATTTATTATAAAAATGATATAAAATAAATAAAATTTATAAATTTTTTATGTCTTCAAATTATAAATTCTATAATTAAATTTTACATATTTTAAATTTTTTTATATTCTTCCAATTATAATTTTTATAATTTAATTTTATATATTTTATATATTTTTTATATTCTTTGAATTATAAATTTTATAAATTTTTATATAGTTTTATTTTATAATTTTTTTTATGTTTTTTAAATTATAAATTTTATAATAAATTTTTATGTATTTTATATAATTTAATGTATTTTTATAAGAAATTTTATATATTTTTAAAATTATAAAAAATTATTTGTTATTAATTTAAAATTTAAAAAAGTATTTGTTACGAAAGTATATGTAAAGAGAATTTCTAGCACGAAAGTATATGCTGAGGGGAGGGGAATGTGCGTTTGATTTGTAATTGCTTAAAACATATCCGAATATTTGTCGTTCCTCCTCCAACCCTAGCTACGGTGAATTTCAAGAATCTGTTAAGAAAAATATCATTCAATCTCCTGTATGTTTCAATAATTACAATAAATTTAATAAACCTTTAATTGCAAACAATAAACCGTAAATTTAAATTTTTTTATTTTTCCTATTTTTTTAATTTTGAAAAGATTATTTATTTTTTCCGTCTCAATCACTATCAAAAAATTATAGTAAAATAAAATATACATTTTTTTTATTTGTATTTTTGAAATGTAAAAAACATTTCCTAAATTTTAATTTTCAAATTGTTTCCGCTCTGTGTGTATTAAAGGAAGGTCTTAAACAAAACGAGCATTAGACTTTTGACTTCTGAAGTGCTAAGACTGCTAGCTCGATTCCTAGAAATTATGCAAACCAGTTAATTTTATATATATATATATATATATATATAACCTAGATGTTCGGGATTAATTTACGCCCACCTCGATTAATCCTGGGGGAGAGTTAGCACAACATCCCATCGTCGTGACCCCCCTCTTAAATTGCAGCGCACTCTAGAAATCGAACCCCAAATTGTACACCTAACCACATAGTCCAGAGCTCATCCCTATTAACGGAACTAATCACAGGTAGGTACCAGTTAACTATATACCATCTTGGAGTCAGAGAAACTAATACAAAAGTTTATAGAATGAAAATTAGAAACCCTTTCAACAAATATAATAAATTAACTAAATAATTAAACTAAAAATTTTAAGAAAATTTTTAATTAAAATATTTTTTTTAATAACTAAGTGTATCTAAATTTTATTCCGTTTAATGAGTTTTATCTAACTAATTTTTGAAAAAGTTTTATCTAACTAATTTTTGAAAAAATACTAACTGAATATACATCACACAGATAAATCAATTAAATCACGAGTAATTAATTAAAATTGAAATTAAGACATGTATCTAAATAACACATTTTAAAGTCAATCTATTATCGTGAGATTATATCCACAAATGATCTTAATTTAATTATTATTAAAAATTAATTAATTAAATATAATTTAAATTAAACAAATTTGTTTTGTCTCTAAATATAGGATATATTCATTGATCACTTTCAAAACTAATGTACATATTACCATTTCCTTTCACTTGGTTACAAAACAAGAAAAAGAGAGGCTAAAAAGAAAAGGTTTGCTAAAACATCTAGGAGAAACTTTGTTCTCCTGATTGCGACAACGGAAAACAGCAGAAAAAAAAAAATACAGTCGAAATATGAAAATAAAACTAGCACAACCTATTAAGGAATTCTACAATAAGCAAAGCTTCCAATGCTAGAGTTCTAGTAATTCATATTTACAAAGAAATTCCTTGCCATTCTTCTGGCAGCCAAATCTCGCCTGACTGATACCCAAATTACAGCAGCTCGGATTTTACACCATGCTGCTTTGGGGTTACCATTCCTGGAAATATGTACACCGAAATTTGGGAAAGAAGTTAGAACCTCAGGTTCTGAGGATGCACTGCTTGAAGTAAAATATAAATTATTGTTGTTTTGGCTCCAAATTGCATTCATTGGAGACCAAATTGGAATTTGAAGCTGAGAGAGTTCAGGCTCAGCTGCAAAGGTACTGCTGCTTGGCGAGTGGGAGTAGGACCAACTGTTTCCTCTATTGCCAGTGCCGGATGTTGGTAAAGATTCATCCATTGAAAAGCTGTTTTGGAGAGGAGGATGAGTATTTTGTGCCGTGGAATACAGGAAATGATGGCTATCTGATGTTACTTCAGATGTTGAAGTGGATGCCTGGTTGAAATCGAATTGCTTTTCTGAAAACAGATCAGGAAATAAAGATGTTCAAAGAAATGGTAAAACCAAAAAGCCTAAGGTCAGGTGCCAAGATAAAAATGAAAATGAACTCAAAAACTTAAACTGTTCAGGTAAGGGCTTTTACCTTGATATGCAACGGGGAATTCAGGATTATGCAAAATTGAAGTTGGACTATTAAGTGTTTCAGATTGCAGATTTGGTAAGGGAATTGAAGGTCCAAAAATGGCACCAGGGTCCATCTGGACAAATTCGTTTGTTTTTTTGTAAGCAATCCTCTTTAGATTTTCCACCACAAACTGCAAATTACGAAGAGAATGTTTTTTCAGTTTCTATATCAGATGGGCTGGAGTTAAATTGTAGGATTTGAAATGAAATATATACCTTCTGATGGAAGTTTAGATCATTCAGATCCATATAATTTTGACCATCGAATGTTGCAGCAACAAGCTTGTAGATGGAATTGAACAGGAGAACAACTCCATTTCCAGGAAAAACATACAGCTTCTCATCATTTATACTACAGGTTTTGGCGTGATCTACAATTGTTTCCCATGTTTTGTTTGAAGCATCAATTATCTATAATCCGAATTGAGAGTAGAATCAGTAACTTATTTCTCATCAGACGAAATAAACAACTCTAATACTGAGGGTGGGTATGTTCTTACTGTGCGTAATGACGTGGAATCAATCGTATGCCTCTGGAGAAATTGCTCTACAGTATGAATTTCTGCAGAAGCTAACCGGGAATGGAATTTTCCATCTTTTGCTATCTTCTCCAAGCGCCATACTTCATCATTCCAGGATGGAGGATAGCGTTTCTTGTACACTACATGAACATTTGAACTGTCAGTCTTCGAAGTCAAATCGTTAACAAAAGGAATGTTAATTAAGCTTTGAAAACTTACATTCTCCACGATGATCCTTCACCATAAAAGCTTCACTTCTAGCTTCCTTGATCTGCACATCAAAATCTTTTTGCGACACTCTAACCCCCAACCTGAACTTTCGACATCTTATCCAGCTCGAATTATCAGTGAAAATTACATCATTGATAATTCCCACTCCATCTTTCAACGTAATATTCAGATCCCCTGTCACTAGTGGGCGCTTCCCTTCACGTTCCTTGACAATTTTGGCATTGAATTCCTTCTGGCTCCAAGTTTCTCCATCATCCGAGCCAAAATCTCCATCAAGGACAAGGATCTCGAGCTTCATGGATGAGTATGGGCCAGATGTTACTCTGGTCTCGCAGATAGGGTCTACCAAAACAATTTTAAGTGGCTCACCATTCTCAGCATCTATCTTGCTGCCTGTGTAGATTGGGGAGGGAAGCTTATTGGCAAAAACCAGCTTCAAGCATCTTCCACTGGATGTTTCTTCTTGATGAAACGAGGCTCTGAAACAAAACAAACATTAGACTGATGAACACCTACAGTAATATGTAAATTATGCAAACCATTTGAATCTACAAAAATTTATAGAAACAGAACATAATTAGAAAAAAAACAAGAACTAACCGTGCATTTGGATGCAAGCGGGTGAAAATCACATGTTCCACCTCCTCTCGCACCTATCAAAAGTAGTTCAAGACTAAGAATTTACAACCAAAAAAGATTGCCAATAAATTTTCGTAACAAGAAGATTCATCTTACCGCTTTCCGGATACTTGTTTCCATTATGGAGACGAGTTCTTCATGAGAAATCTCCTTCATGACATCGAAAACAATACTGCAAGAAAACAAACCACCGAGTCAAAAACCAGATAACACCACCAAACCAAACCAAACCCATTTTCAACACAAACAAAGCAAGAAAATTACTTCTTGAACGTAAGCCTCTTCTTAGGTTCTGGAACCAAAACTCCATGAAAAGGCCTTTTTGACACCATTTCCGTTTCAGAGAATCCAAAAATCTGATAACGCAAAGCAGAAAGCAACGAATGCCTATTTAAACACGAAGTAGCATTGACTTGCAACAAAGGAAACTACACAGGAAGCTTCATTTGAAATTTACAAAACACTATAATAAAAAAAACGCGCTATGCCAGAAAAGTCAAGTATATACCAAATCTTAAATTTTGTATGATGATCCAATGTGTTTGGATTACTCCAAAGCATCAACAACTTTGTACTTCTCACTTCAACGAAAATTAAAAACAAAAATAAAGTTGTTTGGATTTGGGTTTTGTTAGTCGTTGTTTGAAATTCCAGAAAACTAACTAAACCGCGTAAATGTAATGATTGAAAACTACATCCAACACCTTTCAAAAACAGAAAATCAAATGAAACAATAAACTTGTAACATGTGTTTTGTAATAAGAAAGAAGCCAAATCCAGGGGAGAAGGGATTGATTACTATTAAAACACTTGACGCGTGACTGACTCCAGGACCGAGGAACAAGAAAGAAGTTTGGTGGGAAATTACAGATCGAAAAATATATATATATATATATATATATAAACCAAAGTTTTCTGCATTTACGCGTATGGAATCTTGTACTTTCCATTTCTATATCACGATTACGCCATGCAAAACCATTGTTTATAGAATTAAGGTTGGACAGGAATTTCTTAACAAATTTTTAAATAAAAAAAATTTATTATTAGAGATTTTTATTAAAAAAATTATTAATTGTTTAGTAGTCACAAGTTTGTTTGTTTTTTTAATAAAAACTATTTGTTCTTTCAAAATTTTTCTTCTCTTTTTATTTATTTTCTCTTCAACCAAACATTAAGAGAATTCAAGAAAAACAATTTGTTATTGCAGTTATGGTTATTAGGACATTTCTATTGTTTTTACCAAATTTTATTTATTTCTACAATGAATTATTCCCGAAAGGAATAGGTTTTGCTTTTGCTTACTATTGAAAGAGAGGTTAGTCTGGCTTATTGTGTAATCTAAAATTTAGACAATTTTATTTAGAGATATTTATTCAATAATTTATTTTTTTTAATTATACTTTTATTTATTATTTGAGAGATATTTATTCTAAAAAATCTTAGACGGGGACTAGAATTCCCAGCCGTTATTACTAAAATCTTAAATACTCACGACTTTCGTCAAATTTATGAAAATCAACAGAAAATCAATTCTGTAATAATTGAATAGTGGGGGCAAGGGTTCATGTTTTTCTTTGCTCTGGTGGTGGGTAATTTCAGTGGTTGGAGGAGACGGTTCAGATTCTATGCAATTTCTGGTTCACAGTTTTTCAATTATTAGATTTTCCTGGAAAATTCCGATTGTAAAGAAAATTTCTTGGAATTTTCGCAGTAATATTATATATAGATTGGACAATTCCTTTATTTATATTATATATAGATTTGATGATTCTATTGCACTTTCTTTTTTCCGGTTGGACTACGGTACATGATTATGTTAATCAAGTTGCCTTGTACAGTTCGTTATGTTAGTTAATATACGAGGGTATGATTTTTTACAATAATAAAAAAAAAACATGGTAGAGTTAATAATCATAGATATTAAATTAAATTAGATAAATGAAATCACTGTGTATTATTTGGGATTAAGGGAAAAATTAACAATTTGCATTTGTTTTAAGTAATTTTATTTTTAATTTCAAACATTTACTTATTTTTGCGCCTCAAATAAAAATAATAATATGAAAAAACAAAATCTGTGTTATTGTGAATTGATTAAAAGAGAAAAAACACACAAACTGATCCGATCTATTATCAGTCGATCACCGATCATCGCCGGAATTTGATTTTCTTATTTTTATTTTTGTGTTTTCAGATTAATTCATGGCTACGAATCTTCGATCCTTGCAAACCCCTAAATCGCTTTTCGCTTCCATTGATATGGGCACAAATTCTTTCAAGCTTCTGATCATTCGAGCTTACCCAAACGGAAAATTCTTCACGGTAGACAGTTTCAAAGAATCCGTGGTACTTGGCCGCGACTTGGCGTCTTGTTCCTTAATCTCCGATCGTTCAGAATCTCGTTCTCTCGAGTCATTACGCGCATTCAAGGACGTAATCGAGTCGCATAGGATAGAGAAAGATCATACGCGCGCTGTTGCAACTGCAGCTGTACGTGAAGCTAAAAACAAGAAGGAATTTTTAGAGATTGTAGAGAAGAAAACTGGTTTTGAGGTTGACGTGTTAAGTGGGGAAGAAGAAGCGAGGTTTGTTTATCTAGGTGTGCTTCAATTCTTGCCTGTTTATGATAAATTAGTGTTAAGTGTTGATATTGGAGGCGGGTCTACGGAATTTGTGATTGGGAAGGGAGGAAAGATTTTGTTTTGCGATTCGTTGAAACTGGGTCATGTGAGTTTGAGTGAAAAGTTTGTGACTTGCAGTGGTAGTAGAGATGAAGTGTTGAGAATGAGAGAGTACATTACGTCGGTTATTCGAGAATCCAGTTTGATTGAGAAAGTAAAGGAATTTGGTTTCGAGGTAGTGGTGGGTTGTTCCGGTACTATTAGAGCGATTGAGAAGGCAGTATTCAATGGTTATTATCAGGATTTTGTCGATAATGTGGGAGTTCTCGGAGATAGTAAGAGGGATTGGAGATTGAGCAGAAGGGAATTGAGTAATGTTGTTCGGAGGTTGTGTTGTGGAGGTGAAGGAGAGAAGGTGAGGAAAGAGAGTTTTTTTAAGGGAAGATCGGAATTTATTGTTGCAGGTGCGGTGCTATTGGAAGAGATTTTTGAGTTGCTTGGCATTGAAGCGATGGAGATTTCTGGGTATGGATTGGGAGAGGGGGTAATTGCTGATAGGTTGTCTAGGATTTTTGATGGGTATGATTTGAATGCAAATGCGAGGTGGCGGTCTGTTGTGAGGCTAGCAAAGAGGTTTAACAACAAGAAAAGGATAAAAGCTGCCGCAGAATGTGCTAGCATCGCAAAGGTAGTTTTAAAATTTTGATTTTGACTGTTCTTTATAATCCGTAAGTTGTAGCATAAGCTATTAACATGATGGTTGGAAAGAAACTCATGTTTTGGGGTTATTTGCATTCCTTCGAATATTTGCTTGAGTACAATGGAGTCATTTAATTCTAGGGAGATTTATGGTAGAGAGAATTATGCTAAAATTTGTCATTGTCATATGATGCTGCCCATTATTTGATTCACGATGCAGAAAATGTGATAAAAAATGTAATGCCCTGCCAATTGTGTCTGACTATGGCTATTATTTATGCAATCTGATAAGTTTGCTCAACTGACTACTGCAGGACATTTTTGAGGGTTTAAGAAAATGTGATGATCTTGACAATGATCAAGTAAAACTTATTGGCTCATTGGATGACAAGGATCTTGAATACCTTGAAGCTGCTTGCTTGCTCCACAATATAGGGCTCTTCACCGGTAAAAAGGGTTATCATAAGCAGTCTTATCACATCATTACAGTACGTGCTTCTTTCTATGCTATATTGTCCTTTGTAGAATGCTTTCGGGGTATTTATGATATGCGGTATAAACAACTATTCATGAAGAAGAAGTCATTGAATATGCCCTGACTAGTGAGAACCATAAAGGGATTGTAGAATTTTCGAACTTCATTCTCTCCATAGTGAAACTTTTCATCATTGACCAAACTTGATCTTTTTGTGTAGAATGGTGATCATCTTTGTGGATACAGTCCTGAGGAAATCAAGGTATGTTTTCTGCCTTTTGTTTGAGATTTTTTTCCTAATTTTGCAAAGTAAGCATGTTTCTGTATGCTAATCGGCGTTTGGTAAATCTGCAGCGAATAGCACTGCTTACAAGATTTCATAGAAAGAAGTACCCAAAGTTTAATCATGCTTCTTTAGATGAGTTTTCTGAACAGGTAACTTCTCTATATGATTTAAGTTGCATAGAAAATCTATTATAGTCAAATCTGTGATGACTGTTTTTTGTTATCAGGCAAAGCAGAAATTCAGAATACTATGTACGATCGTGCGCTTATCTGTTACATTACAGCAGAATGGAAGTGTGAACTTGCAAGAAATGAAATTCTTGCACTCTCATGGAGGTTTTACTCTGGTAGACTTTATTATCGAGTGCCCTCATTTTTTCCTTTTTTCAGAAGAGACAGGTTGACTTGTTCATGTTAGGGTAGGAATTCTGTTTCTTGTGGAAAGTAGATTTTTTTTTCCTTTGGTTATTATTTTTATTATTATTATTAAGGGTAGGAATTTTATTTCTTATTGGAAATAAATTCCCTTTCCTTAGGTTAGGTTTATGGCCACTATTTAAGGCCTAATTTTCAATTTGGAGATAAACTTTGGTGAATTGAATAAAGTTCTATAGTTTTTTCCCTATTTCTTCAGTTTCTCTTCCCCTTTCTATTGTTTTACTCTCACTCTTGCTGCAAAGAGTTATCTACTCGAGTTGTGCCATTTAAGTAACATTTGGTTCCTTAAAAATAAAGGTAACATTCAGTTGTTCCATTTCCAGGAAATTCACATAGTGGGATGTTCTGTATTTTTCTACAAACATGATCATAAGGCATAACAAGTGAAATATTAAGGTCACATAAGTTGATTTACTGCCTTCCTAGGATTTCTAGGATTTCACTTATCAGTGGTTGAATATAAGTTAAAAGAAAATAGTATTTTCTGGGAAGGACAAGGCGTTTAGGTGCACGGCTCCAGTTGGAGTGTCAACCTTCTATACGCATTTACAAACCATATTACCTTTGGTTTTCAATTTCTGAAGCATTATAGCAGAAGTTAGAAGAGACTGTTTGTTTTATGCTTGGAGAAGAGTAACAATTCAGTGTTTCTATGGTGGTGGGTACGTATTTATACCTTTTCTATCCTTTTAAAATATTACAAAAAATAAACCAAACCCTCCCTAACTTGGTGTGTATGGGGTTTGAACCATAGATCTTTTGGTTTCACCAGTAGAATCAGTTAGCCCTCGCATTGTTAGAGAAATTATTGGAAGAAAATTTTCAATTGTTGGACTTTGACCCACCAGTTGCTGGTGCCTGTAGTTTGTACAGGATTTCCCTTTTGGATTTTGTAACCCTCTCCAAATTCTGAAGTTTCACTTCATGCTCACTAATTAGATAGTTAATATTATAGGTCCGCCTAAGGCAGTCATCCTCCTAGTTAAAATTATAGGTCCACCTAAGGTGGTCATCCTCCTAGTTAATGTTATAGTGCCGCCTAAGGCAGTCATCCTCTTATACGTTGATCTGAAACTGCTTTCTAACAGGTAATCAACAAAGCAACGGATAAACCTTATCTGCCTGATAGTGCACTATCCAAAGGGGAAGAAATTGAGATAGCATTAGGAAAAGAGTTAGAATACTTCAAAATGGTAATTTGCTTCAACCTTGCACTGGAGTAATAGTCTTCGTTCTTTTATAATTCTGCTAAAAGAGTTTCAGTCGGTATAATAAAAATTGCAAACTATTATCACTACATTGTCCCCCTTTGCAGATATTCAAGCAAGAATTGTTGATTGTGGTTTCATCAAGCAGCTCAGATGGCCTGAAAGATCAATTTATCTGTGAAAGAGATGATCAAGTGTAATTTTAATAGCTGCAAATTGGCTACTGTAACTGGTTCCCCTTTGATGTCCTTGGGAAGGAATACTAGGCATAGAGGTACCATTTTTGTCCTAGTACCACAGTTGTATAATTGATTCCTTGTACAACATTTTAATGGCTTTGTTTTTTAATCTTCTTTGTTAAGACTTTGTATTTGTGCTTATTCGACCTTGTAAATGGATTTATCATGTTTGAAATTATTAGCAGCCTTCATTGTTTTCTTCTCTCCATGTCAGCTGGGAACTTTTGACCTAAATTTTCGATGGGACTTTGAAGATGTTAGGAAAATATTCGAATTGAGCTCAGGCACCGAGGTTTGATTATCTTTACTTTCTTTTTCTTGGATTGTTATTCTCTTTTACTGTGCTACTTTAAAAATCTTTAAAGGTTACTAATGATATCCCAAGAATTCAGTTGGAAAGGGGCCATTATTCTTGCAAATTCTAATAGTTGATGGCCAATCATGGTTAATGAACCTTCAGACCTGATGAGTATTTTTATGGTTTATATAGGATATCGAGTCTTAGTTGGAAGAGAGGTACGGTTGAAATCTGTCTTGGTCCTCCCCAAAAATAATTTGGTCCTCTCAAAAATAAGAGAACAAGGTTTACATCGACTCTCCACTATTTAGTTCTGTGTCTTCATTGAGTGAGAAATTTTGAGTGTATCCAATGAGAGGAGCATTTGTTCAAACTAAAGCTGTAGAAGCTTGAGATCTTGATATTTTTGTTTCAGTTATATATTAAACATTGTTACAGCGAAGCAACCATTGTTACAGTTCCCCTTTATTCTTGATATTTTTGTTTCAGTTATATTAAACATTGTTACAGGGAAGCAACCATTGTTACAGTCCCCCCTTACTATTGTTACAGGGAAGCAACCATTGTTACAGTCCTGCCAGTGTTATGGCCCGAGTTCAAGACGTCAGTGGATGCTAGAGGATCACTTAGACTTATATTCAATACAAGTCCACACCTCCCCTGACAATGCAGGACTTTTGAAGGTTCCCAAGGTGTCACAACCATAGAATCATAAATCTAATTAAAAGCACATCCCTTCTATTTTTCAAGGCCTTGGTCTTTCATTGATCAATCTGTACATCCATTGAGTTAACTGTCATTATTGTCCAGCAACAGACTTGCTGAAGCTTAGATAATCCTCTTATCTAACGTCAAACGATAGAACCTCAACCCTCGTTGTATATTCCTTGGCATTTTTTATGATGATTCTTCCAGAGTTACTCATGATTGAAAAAACGTCTTTCTTTTTTATCGTCTAGCAACTTCATAAGCAGAAGAGGGAAAAGGGTTAGCTATCAAACCATCCAAGTTGCGACTCCATTTTCAAACAGTGTTTCATAAACACCCATCATTATTTGGTACATATTATTTATCGCCCACTAGTACACTTCTAGTTAATAATTTTGTTTTGTATCAGCAATAGCACAACAGTACCAAATGGAGTCTAGTCTCCTTTGTGGTGGTGAGCATTCATAAGTGTTTAGCCAAATGTGGACAGAGATCCAGAGATTAAGGGATTTTGGCCTCATCCTCAACCCATGATTCTAGAGCTACCGAACTCGGCAGCACTTAATTCGTATTAATATTTCTCATGTACATGGCTTGTGATAGTGATGAATATTATGCCAAATTCAAAATGGTTTCTTATTCCATTTGAACTCTTCTTTCTAAGCCTTGAAAGTAACTTGAGGCTATGGCTACGGTGTCCTGCATAATGTCAGCTTCTGCTTTTCTCTTACTTTTCTTGCTTTGCCTCATGAAAAAGCTAAAGCTAAACCACAGCAGTTGCTGTATGAGATCTCACGTTCACAATTTTCCAATTTTGATACAATCGACCCGACAACCCAGTAGATGTCAAAGTGCTTACCTAGTTAGATAACGATGAAAGGAAAGACAATGGAGAGGAGACCATTACCAACTGAAGAGTGAAGAGTGAAATTGTTACAATGGGATCCCTCAGTTTTCAGGTTTTCATAAATAAAGGCATGTTTGTATATTTATAGGAGTTAGGTCTTTTACCCCTAATCTAATTACAAATTACCTTTAAGATAATAATATTACTATTTGTAACTTAATAGGAAGAGGAGTATGAGGGAGGGAAATGGTTCAAACCCTTAGAAAAGGGAGTACAATAAGCTCATAGGACTTGGCCTGTACCATAATTAAATTCAATCAAAAGGTCAAAAGTTAATTTAAGAAAAAAAAAATATATTAAATGATTTTTAATTATTATAATAAAAGTTATAAATTTATAACAAGGGATCCGTATGTTGTTATTCTATTGAAACCTATGGATGTGCCCTTTTGATTAGAATCCATCAATACCTCCGAAGAATCCCACTTTGTTTATTACATTATCTCATGTAAAAAAAATAAGGATACATCTTTTTAGATTTCTTAAAACTTTTTGTTGTATTCTATAATTTTAATTTTTAATTATTTAATGAGTAAGTATTGTTTTATATAAATAAATATATTAATAATTCTAAATTTTTAAAAATTTATACAATAAAAATTAATATTATTTTTATTTAAAGAGAATATTTATTATTTTCTTAAATTATAGCATTGTCTATTATAAATATTTTAAAAAAGAAGTCAGTACATTTTTAAAAACTATAAAAAAAATATTTATCATAAATATATTATGACAATTAGTGGTTAATATTTCAGAAAACCAGGTTGACTATTCAAATGCTTAACCAATTTTCCATTCTATGCCCTTTCAGTTAGTTTCCTCACTCTATATTGTGTATTACAAAAATGTAGATAAATCGATTGATACCACTGCCACTGCCACTTCTTATGTGCGTAAAAACTTAACACGCTTTCCCCAATAAGATTAAATTGGAGCAAAAAATACCATTTCTGAATGTTGTTGAACTCTCTAAATATTAGTTTTCTTCAGTGGAATATTAGTAAATGATGTTGCTTTAGGTGATCTAATTGAAAGGTGGAGAATTGTATGTGATATGTCCTTTTTGTATATGGTATATCCCTTTCTGATTGTGGAATGTCAAGTTTTGGTTCAATAGATACTATGATCTTTTATGGAGTTTAATAGTTGGTAATTATCTGTATGTTTCTACGAGACAATGCATCAACATGACTGATACTATGTTTTATTATGCAGCTTGAATATGCTGCACTGGATGTTGTCATACTGATCCACATGTTCGTAATCATTCTTCGCCTACTAGTGTCTCCGAGGGGCATGATAAAATTGAGTGGAAATCCCACTGGGTTTACCTAGAAAGCAATTTTTCTTTTTTCATTTGTGCGCAAGTGTGTGCGATGTCATGCTTTTCCAAGGCAGAACATGAAGCAAGCGGTCAGCCGTTTATGACTTGGGAGTGCATGTTTTTCATTTGTACGCAAGTGTGCGCGATGTCATGCTTTTCCAAGGCAGAACATGAAGCAAGCGCTCAGCCGTTTATGACTTGGGAGTGCATGTATATTTGTAATTTGTGTGAGCTACTGTTTTCCATGTTCTTCTCAATCTTAAACTCTTCCTATTTTATGATGAATTTTCAAGTCCCGCTAATCCAAACTATTTTTCTTTCTTTCTCAATATATCATTGTTACTAATAATTATACAAGCACTAATTATAATAATATTCTTTTTTTTTTAATCCAAAAATTACATCATTACACGAATACAAAAATTTCTAACTTGTCACTCTCATTAAACCATTTTCACATAAACATATAACTATACACATTAAGATGCTAGCATTGGCTTTGAAATCTTCCCGCTGCTTAAATCTTATTCTCTGTAAAATAATTTATTAATAAAGAGTGAGTTCGTATATTCAATAAATAAATCATACAAATTTTTATATTACTGTAGTCCATAACTATAAAATAATTTATTAATAAAATAATTTATTAATATCTTTATAAAATAATTTATTAATAAAGAGTGAGTTCATATATTCAATAAATAAATCATACAAATTTTCATATCACTGTAGTCCATAACTATAAAAATCCAATCAAAATGAATATATTCAAACGAATTAGTGAATTCTTAAAATTTATAATGGTATAGAAAATTATTAATATGTCAAATATTTTTAAAATGTTTAGTTGAGTAGTATTATCTGCACCCACGGGACCTAGATTAAAATATAATTACGTGTTCTATTTAATTATGAAAATTATTCATATTTAAATGTAATAAAAATACGTATATTGTAAGACTCTCACGAGTTTTCGTATATATAGTAGTGTTTAGATCATGTGCGAGAGGGTGTGATAATTTGAATTCATTTTGGAAGAGTGTGATAATTTGAATTCATTTTGGAAGAAGATGTGTGGTACAGAATATGAGTCTATGAGAAAGAAATGGATATTTGATTCTAGAATCATCTCCAATTAAGAAAAAGTTATCATTTTTATAGAGCTCGGAGAGAGCTTTCCATTGATATATTATAGGTTCCGAGTAGATATCAGGATCCAAAGTTATGGCCATTTGAAGTAACAGTCCTCAGAAGAAGAAGAAGAGGCAAAGGTATTGATACGTTGTGGGTAAGGCCAAACGTATCGATACCTTTGGAGAAAGGTATCGACACCTTTAGAGTTAAGGGTCAAACGTATCGATACGTTGAAAGCATGATGAACAGTAATGAGCCAAACATATCGATACATTGCAAGTATTATGAACTGTAACAGTGTTAAACGTATCAATACTTTGACAAGGGTATCGACACGTTT
>JAVXUL010000009.1:390802-418414 GCA_035590515.1 Trichilia minutiflora | reverse complement strand
TAAATGGATGACACGATTAATAAATGGATCGTATTAGGATTGAGGATCTTGACACGATTAATAAATGGATCGTATTCTGATGAGTACAAAAAAATATTATAAGTTCATTGACACGATACGAATACGATTCGTTTATCCGAATTAACACCCTTACTAGTAACTTCATTTCATAAGCCGAAGAGGGAAGAGGGTTTAGCTATCAAACCAACCTAGTTGTGGCTCCATTTTCAACAACTTGTGTTTGGTAAACACCCTCTATAGTACACTTTTAGTTAATAATTTTGTTTTGTATCAACAGTAGCACTACAGTGCCAAATGGTGGTGGTAATAAGTATTCAGAAGCGTTTCAGCCGAGATCCAGATTAAGGGATTTGGGCCTTAGCCTCAACCCGCGACTTTATTTCTAGATTCAGCGTCACTTAATTGATGTTAATATTTTTCATTTACATGACATGTGATTGATGGTAATGAATATTATGCCAAATTCAAAATGCTTTCTTTTTCCAATTGAATTCTTCTTTCAAAAGCCTTAATAGTACCTTGAGGCTATGCCTACTGTGTCGTTGTATAATGTCAACTTTTGCATTTCTCTTTGTCTTGCTTGGCTTCAAGGAAAAGCTAAACCACAACTTGGTGTCTTGTATGAGATGTCACGTTCATAATTTTTCCATTTTTGATACAATCGAATCGACACGACAACTCAATAATGTTGTAAAAGTACTATACCTAGTTCTACTAGTAGCTAGCAAGAGAAATGGACGGACCATTACCAACTGAACTGAAACTCCCTCAGTTTTTAGATTTTCATAAATAAAGATATATTTTGTACGTTTATAAAAAGTTAGATCCTGATCTGATCTTCTACACTTAAATCTAATTACAAATTAACCTTTAAAATATTGAATTTTCACTGTCACAGTATTACAATTTGTAAATTAATAGTAAGAGGAGGAGGATCTCTACTCTACTCTACTCTACTCTAAAGGTTCAAATACTTAATTAAAAATAGGAGTAGACAAGGTTCATGGGATTTGGCCTCCTATTCCATAATTGAATTCAGTCAAAAGTATGTTTTAGTAAAAAAAATAATTTAAGAAAAAATATATTAAATGATCAGACAAGGTTATTTTAATAGAAGTTAGAGATTTATTTGTTTAAATAGCAATTAATATCTTTTATTTGTAAAAGTATAAAAAAACTAAGGGACCTTTATGTTATTATCTCATGCCATTATTTGTTGGAGTAAAATGAATAGATATTGAAACCAATAGACGTTTTTATGAGAATCCAACAATATAATCCTCCTAACCTAAGATGAAGAATCCAACAATATTATCCCACTTTTGGTTATTGCACTATCCAATGTACTTGGACAAAAGGGATTTTGTCCCTTTTTCCAATCATATCTAATTTGAAACAAATTAATTAATTAAATTCAAGAATGGAAAAAATCATTTTCTTCTGTTATATTTTTTATAAATAAATTTATATGCATGGTAACGTAATCCATTAAACATATAATATTCAAACAAATTTTAATTATATAAAAAATTTAATAACTATACTAATTTTATTATTCTATTCTAGCATGTCATTATTGACAAGGTATAGATTTAAACAATCTAATTAAAATAAGTTGTTCTTGTTTTGAGTAAGAAAGGCAAAAATTAATATTAAACGACAAGATTTAATTAGAGATAAAAACAAAATCACTATAAAATTCAAACAAATTCGAAAATCAAATCTAGTCAATGGAACTTTTGACATCAATCACGTGATAGTCATGCGAATTGGATTGGTTTGGATGGTTAAAATTGCATTGCATCGCATGGTTGTAAAGTCCAGTAATAATGGACAAATTGACCTTTTACGGGAAAGGGAAACAGAAATGCTTCAAATATTCAAAAATTATTTAAGATTTAACAAGTAACAACCTTATCCACAGGTTTTCATACGATACGCGGCCACTATCATTTTTATAATGAGCCCTATCATCTATCTTACAGTCATCAGCTGGGGAGATCAAGATCATTGGAATTAATCACACACTCAACATCCTATCCATAATATACAAGTGAGAAAAGTCATAAATAGCCTTTATTTTGTTTGCTTATTTCGGTCTAAGGACAATAGTGCGCATTACACCGAACGGTATACGTTAGCTTATATGAAACTGTCACGCATACAGAGTTTTCTCTAAAAAAAAACATCCACAAATTTGCCATTTTGGGAAAAAATCAAGTGGGCCAGTGCCCACTTATATCTTCACATACATACATACGTATACAGAATGTAGAGAGAAAATGAAATAGTGTTAATTTCCGTCTGGTAAGCTGTTGTATTCTTGCCTATTGCTCTCCATTGACCGTGTTTGTTTGCCGAGAAAATGAAGGAAAACGAAGAAATTTGAGTTTTGATGTAGCGGGTCTACCTCTCTATTGAAGGAAAAATCAGATCATCTGAGGTCAATAGTTCCGTTACACAAGTTACAGTGAGTTTTATTGGATTCTTTATTCATAAGTTCATATAGATATATTTAGATATCTATTTATATAATTGTTTCGAGTTCTTTTGGAAAAACACAGTGCTTGTTTGCCGGGAAAATGGAAGAAAATAGAGGTTTTGAATTGTATTTTACTGCTTTCTTCAAATACTTGCATTTCACGAGCTCAGTTGATTTTATTTAACTAATTTAGTTCCTTTTCATTTTTTTCTTTTTGAATTTCTTTCGTTGCTTGTCTATCAAGGAGACTTTTAATTTGCGAATTACACGTTGAAAGTTCTGGATCTTTTTACCATATGCCAATTTCTGTTAGCTAAATAGAGTTTCTGTTTTAAAATTTTTTTATAAATATAATATGTGATTGCACTGTTTGGATTAGTTTAGGCATGCTTTTTTTCTGGCTTTTTTTTGAAAGAATAAACAATTGAATACCGCTTTGTTTTTTCTTTTAAAATTAAAGTGATTTGAATGCGGCTCTTGCCATATGTTTGATAGTCGGGAAAACCGAAAGATGTAAGAGGTAAGAAAATTGAATGGAAAAATAAACTTGATTTTTTTTAGTACAATACAGACTTAGTTAGTTATTCAAATTTACCCTTGTTAGGTCGTTAAAGAAACGAGAATTAAAAGAAAAGGTTGCATTTATTGTGTGCTTAGAGTGATTTGTTCTCTATCTTGTTATACTGTATATGATCGATATTGAAAAGATTTATAATTAGTTGGTTAGCTTTTTGGTCTTGGATTTGACCTTATAATTGGAAGGAGTTAGAACTAAAAGTAACAGAACTAGAATACACTAGTTTCGGTGAGTAAAGAAATAGGAGTCTATGAATTTCATCTGCCATATTGTAGAAGCATACCTTTTCTTAGAAAATAAATTATGACTTTTGGTCTTTTCATTTAGCATGCTTACTATACAGTTAATGGTGTCATGAAATATTTTTTAGTAGAATTTGTCTCCTTAAATTAGTAATAAATTTTGGTTCGCAGTTGCTTTATTGGATTTGCCGAATTAAAATTCTGTTCCTTGGCTAAATGTGCTAAGTTTCTAGGTTTTTCATTGTGTGGGAATGGGCTTGGAGGAAATAGTTGCAGAGCCACACGTAAATGGAGACAAAGCTGACCGTGTCTGCACTATATCTGTGCATACTTTTTCTGATATAACCAGTATTTCTCCAGTTGTATTCTTATACCTTCTGAAAGCATGTTATATTAGTGGTAAGCTGTTTCTCCCTCCCATCCTTAACTAAGTTTATTCTTCGCAAGCTTCAATCTAAAATATCCCAGCCACATTATGGAATGTTATATTAGTGGGAAGCTGTTTCTCCCATCCTCATCAAGTTTATTGTTCGCAAGCTCCAATCTAAAATATCCCAGCCACATTATGGAGTTCATTTAGAGGGAATAATTTTACTTAATATCTGAGTATTTAGTTTTCAGGCCAGATCACAGAAGCACGTGAATCTACAAGTTTTAGTATTTTAATGTACATGGTCGTTCCCAATAATAATGTCCAATGGAACTAAACATTTATAGTGGAGTTCACAATATTTTGGTTTACCTTGGAGCTGGATGCTAATATTTAAATTCTAAAGGCAATCCATTCTAACTTAACTTACTTGGTTTCAACTTGAACCTGGACCTAGTGTGGCAGACTTTCTATTGGCTTCCTTCTTGTTCAATTTAGTGGTGATTCTTTGGTTCTGTGTGCATTGTCTGATTCTGATTAAGTACATTTAACAGGTACATGCAAAGCGACTAGAAAATTCCGGGCTCTCCAACATCAAGTGAATCAAGCCCTATGCAATTCTCCCCAACCTGGACCAGCTACTTTCATTGCTAGGTGCCTCTATGTCCTGCCTATATTTGGAATTTATAGTGAAGGCTTCAGTCACTTGATCATTTCAGCTCTTCGACGACACATAAAAGGGACAATCAACTCTTCAGACTCCTCAAAATCAAAAAATATATCTGCCCACTTATTTCTTGACATTGTTGGGGGCTTTATTGAACATGATGAGAAGATAATTATCAAGATACTTGAAGCTTTTGATGTCAGGTTGACTGACATTGAGAAAGCCATAAGCCAGTTGAAGGTCCAAAATAAACATAGATTTGATACTGCAAAGACATTTATTGAGCAATATCTTTTTGCTCTGATTGAATCATCATCATATATGACAGCAGTCTCTCTACTAGAGCACTTCTCTATCCGCCAGTCTGGAGAGTCTTTTCTGTTCAAAATGATACACAACAAACAATTCAAAGCAGCTGAGAAATGGGCGACATTTATGGGGAAGCCAATGTTATGTCTACTCGTACAGGAATATGCAGATAGGAACATGTTAAAGAGTGCTTATGAGACTATAAAGAAAAATAATCTTCGGCAGGATTTTCCTGAGGTATATCACAAGTGTAGAGAAAGGTATTAGTACGGACTTATCTTTCTCATCAGCCTTGTTTTATTTTCCTTGAGAATTTATGCTGTTGGGTTCTTGATACTGTTGATCTCTCTTTTCTCTTGCTCAATGCATCTCTCTCAAAAATTAAAAGATTTTTTTTTTTATATATAACTGCCTTATATCAAATTGCAGCTCACTAAAGAAGCTAGCAGAAAAATCATGCTGGGATGTTGCGGAGGCAAAGACAAAGGGTGATAGGCGATTACTTGAGTATTTGGTGAGTGGCTTTGGACATGAGTGATTATGAATTCACAAATTTCCCTACTACTTATCTGAAATCTTTTATGGAATTGCTATTTATAAGAAACAATGTTACTGCAAGAGTCAGTTTTTCCTGCTTGACCACGTTTTTTGGCTTTTGAATATCAAAAAATTTAGCAAAACTTTTAAAACTGAATTGTAAAATTTGCATAATTTTAATAAATATGAATAATTAATTCTTTTATGGATAAAAAACCTCTGGACTTTCTTTGTTCTCTCCCAGATTTTTTCTTAATTGAAGTTGTTCTCAAATATGGTTATGAGAAAATCATACTTTATGCTCCATCATTATGGTATAATCTTAACTAATTTTTATATCATATATTGGACATAAATTTCTTCTTGATTGTTCTTTAACTACTTTGTAGATATTAACATAACTTCCTTAATTTTAAGGTTTATTTAGCAATGGAAGCTGGCTACTCCGAGAAGGTTGATGAACTGTGTCAGCGGTACTCACTTGAAGGTTTTTTCAAGACTAGAGGTATCGCAATATATGTTATCTGCCTTCAACCTAAGTTTAAGCTTGATGGACATGCTGTGTTTTAATATTCATCCTTGTTCTGTTTGTTATTACCTGCTAGAAGTTATTTAGAAAAGTCAGAACCAGGTTAAGAAAAATCCTGAACGTTGAAATTTTGTAATGTTAGCCTAGATATTGCTGAAGAGTCATGTCATGCCTTTTATAGCCTTCTATGAATGTCATCCCATATCTTGAATGTCATTCCTCCATTGGTGGCCAATTGTTTTTCTTTTTTTGCATAGAGAATACCCTCTTTAGATGCTTTAGTACTTTGCTCTTTATCCCGCTGCTTCCTAGCTTCTCATTCTCAGACTTATGCACACTCACATAGATACAATGCACGCATTTTATCTTGAACACCTTCCATACCTGCCGAATTTCTCAACAAAATTCTGAAGTTTCTTCTACTGGAACTCAGGAGCAAGAACTCTCAGTTGAAATCTATGTAGTTTACTAAAAAAATTTCTCATGAACTTGTATAAAAGATAAACTTATTTATTAGCATACTTTTGTTGAGGATAATCTAATAAAAATGTTACCCAGATTTTTATTACTATAAAATAGCCAATATGTTACTTGCTGTATTGTAAAAGAAATCATTGCTAGTGCATCAGTTTTTACTATGTAGAATTAAAAAAATATATATGAGTTGTGTATGTTTACCTATTTGTTGTTTGATGTTGCATATAAAAATGCTCAAAATTTCTTCATTTTTTGACATTCTTTAGAACCATTTCTACCGCATGAAAGGCACTCACTTTGCTTAATATTCAATTATTTTATTTCCAAGTCGTGGCTTTCTGAAAGAACTTTTGTTATTGTTTTTTAGTTTTATTTTTGTGGTTACTATTTTTGACTTTTATTGCTGCTCTTTGATGTTGCTCAGAACCTGAGGCTGGTTTTATGAATAGTCGCTTTTTGCATCTTAAAGAATTAGCTGTAAAAGACATAATTTGGGTTGATGAAGTTGATGGTTTGCATAATGCGACTTGCCACATTGAAGGATGTAAGGTTGTGGGCATTGATTGTGAATGGAAACCCAATTATGAAAAGGGCAGCAGACCGAACAAGGTACTCACAGATAATCTCCATTTGCTGAACTGCTGCTTTGCTAGATTGTATAAGTAGCTTTGATTTCCAACTATAGTTTATCGTATTTATTACAATAAATTTTTAGGCCATTTTATTGCTTACCAATGTATGCTTAGGCCTTTTCCTATTTTGCCATTAATAGAAATTATTTGCAGAAAGGAAAAGAAAAGCTTTTTGGGTTTTAAGAATTCCATAGATAGTTGTTATTTTGTTTGTGGAATGTTTGTTGTTAGCTACTCTTTATAAATGTTTTAACAGTGTTTCTCTCTTCATTTTCCCTTATATTTTTCCATTCTATAATTAAATTGTCTGTTTTTGTGTTTCAGGTTTCTATCATGCAAATTGCTTCTGACCAGATGGTTTTCATCTTTGACCTGATAAAGTTATTTGAAGATGCGCCTTATGTTTTAGACAGCTGCCTAACTCGCATTTTGCAGTCTCCTGGAATTCTGAAACTTGGTATGAGATATCAAAGCATGCTAGTTTTGGGAGAATCATTTTTATGTCTTTATACAAAATCTAATTATTCAACAAGTATTTGACTTACTTTTGGTGCCATTCAATTTAGGGTACCAAAGGTTACCTTTTCTTTAGCTTTATTACACTTTTATATATCATCTTCCAATTTATAGTCCATCTTTAGATCATCCCAGCTAGTGTCTCACTTATTACTACACCAATGGAATATCTTGTAACTTTTTTTACACCAGAACAATAAATAAATGTGTGCTTTGTGTACCTTGTAGGTTATAATTTTCAATGTGATATAAAGCAATTGGCTCATTCGTATGAAGACTTGAAATGTTTCAAGCACTATGAAATGCTATTGGACGTTCAGAATGTATTCAAGGAACCTCGAGGCGGTCTCTCAGGACTTGCCAAGGTAAGTTAAACATATATCATTTGTCCTATCTCTTCCTTTCATGTCACCACTGTGTTTCTTATCTAACATTAACACTTGCTTATGATTCTCTCTGTTTCGCCCTCTCTCTGTTTGCATATTATTAAATAAGAAAATCTTGGGAGCAGGCTTGAACAAAACGAGAAGGAATAGCAACTGGGAGCTACGACCCTTGAATCCAAATCAGGTATATTCAATTTGTAATGCATTCTTTTTTTCTTTTGTTACTGCTTAATTACATGTGTGCAAAAATGTAAAAGGTACAGAAGCATATTCAAATGCTTAACCAGTAATTTTCCATTGTATGCCCTTTCAGTTGGTGTCCTCACTCCACCGTATTATGTATTAGGAAAATGTAGATAAATGGATTCGTGCCACTGCCACTTCTTATGTGCATAAAAAATGTATGTGCTTTTGCCACTAGGATTAAATTGGAACAAAAAACACCATTGCTTAGTGTTGTTGAACTTTCTAAGTATTTGTTTTCTTCGGTGGAATATTTTTACTCCATAGTAGCTAGTGTTGCTTTAGGTGACCTAATTGAAAGGTGGAGAATTGTCGGTGCTGTGTCCTTTTTGTCTGCGGTGTATCCGTTTTTGTTTCTGGTTCAATAGATACTGTGATCTTTTACGGAATTTAATATTTGGTAATCATCTGTATGTTTCTACCAGACAATGCATCAAGAAGATTGATGCTATGTGTTATTATGCAGCTTGAATATGCTGCACTGGATGCTGTTGTACTGATTCACATATTCCACCATGTTCGGAATCATTCTCCGCCTACTAGTGTCTCTGAGGCTGAGGGGCATGATAAAATTGAGTGGAAATCCTACATTGTGAGTATACTAACAATAAGATTCTTTATCAGTTTATCCAGAAAGACCCTTTTTTTTTTTTTTTCCGGAATGCATAATCAAATGTGCGCAATGTCATGCTTTTCCAAGGCAGAACATGAGGCAAGCACGCAGCCTTTTATGACTTGGAGTGCACGTATATTTGTGTGTGCTACAGTTTTACATGTTCTCCATCTTAAACTCTTCCTATTTGTGATGAATGTTCAGGTCTCGCAGATGGATAACCCAAAGAAATCCAAAAAGAGAATATAATTTTAAAGGAGACAGAATCCGGGGAGAAATGATTGACAGTCTCGAGTTTTCTTTTTCGTGGTTTCTCATTCATTACATGCGCCAACACAGCGCTTATCAGTAAATATTTGGACTTGATTAGTTTGGTTCGTACGGTTAAAAGTGCATATTCTATATGCTTCCCTGTATGGTATAAACGTAGACTCATCACAGAATATGGTAATTCTTCATTGAACTTTAATTGGAGCAATTAGGAATATTATAATTCATATTATTATGAGATGATCGTACTTACCATCGTTGAAATGTTCTATTAGAGACTGAAGAATCTGGTTTGACCACTAAATCTCGCTTAACCCAAAATTAATCTTAATTATTAACTTTCACTCTTCTCACAACAGAAAAACCGCCTCATTAATTTTTTTTAATTATGTATGCTCAAGTCATTCCAAACTCTTTAAAGTTTTTCTCTTTGAATCAATCCAAAAGAAAGAGGCCACTGATGATGAATGAGTTCCGACCCTCCTCCTCCTACCGAGGCAATGGGGGTGGGGGTGACCGGGAGTCCGGGACCTCATCAACAATGCTAATGTCAAAATCCTAAAAACATTATGTTGGCCTGATCAAAGGTCACATGCAGGGTGGCTTCCTTAGAGATACGTTGTATTCAAAGGATGTAATTTTTCCATGAGTTGTGTCAAAATAACACAACCGTCCATATTATAATTACCATTTTGTAGATTATATTTCCATGAGTTGTGTCAAAATAACACAACCGTCCATATTATAATTGTCATTTTGTAGATTATATATAGGCAGTGAAAGCAGAATGTAGAGTCATTCAATTTTCTTTCTTAAAGTTATAATTCTAGAGAGAGAAAATTATACAATTTTTGAATTCTCAAAGTAATACATTCTGCTTCGGGTTCTTGGGCATCTCTGCATGTAACTACTTGTCTAACGACGGTGATCAGAGGAAATTCAACAGTGGTATTAGAGCACGGTTGTGTAGAGAGAGAAGTCTGAAGGGTAGAATAGTTTTCGTCATTTTTCGATCACTTTTGACGTTCATTTGGCATGTTTCTTGGTCTAGACATATTCTACTCATCGATACAAATCCAACAGTACCCATCTTGTCGGAAACTGACGTCGAAAACGATCAAAAATCGCAAAAATCAGAAAATCGTACATGCCCCCGAAGGTTAAGGATGCGTGGAGCCCACGTGTAGGGAGAGTGCATTCCATGCGTCGGTCAGATCTCCGAAACTCCGGTCCGGTTCAGGTTTGTTCGGTTTGGCTCGGTTCAAACTAACTCAGACGCGGTTCAAGCAACTCGGTTCGGTCCAGCCCAGATCCAGTTCATCAGACAATCCGGTCTAACCCGACTACTCGGTTCGAACCATTTCGGTTCGGTTAAATCGACAGAACTTCTCAAGCTCGATTCAAGGCCCAAACCAACTCCAATCAAGGCGAAATTTGGTCTCCCAAGGTTTTTTGACGTGCCGGATTGATCTGTGGCCTTAGAATTTTGATTTGAAGACTCAAAATTCAGAAATTTGTGGAAGCGTAAGGAAATAACATCGAAAAATACCAGCCTTAAACTATCTCGACTTACCAACACATCGGAGAAGGATTATCTTGATTTGGTTGTACAAGAAATAAGTGCTTCAAGACAAATAAAAGGATCAAGACTATTAAGACTCACAAGGGTATTTAAAGCTTCAGAGACCGTGTATACTCAACAGTTGTTTAAAGAAAAACGGATCATTCCATCTTTAGAGAAAATAAGGCGAGGAATCCTAAAAAGCCGTATTTGCAGTCACATATGAACGAATATAAGATTAAGTTATTGTAACATAATTCATTGTGAGTTAAAATTTATACAGTTTTATTTATTTATTTGTTGGTATTATTTTATATAAATAAATATAATATAGCTAGTAAAAGTACCACATATTTAATAAAATTAGAGAGGTTAAACAATATGAATTATAATATATGGAAAAAAAGAATTTCTTATTTATTCATACATGAGAAAATTTTGTATGTTATTAAGAAAGAAAAACCTACAGATTCTATAGCATTAAATAAATGGGAGAATGATAATGAACTAATTAAGGTCATTATTCTTAATAATATGTAGGATGATTTGATTCCTTTATATGAAGATTATAATACTGTTAAAAAAATTGTTGATGTATTAGATAGTAAATATGGGCCAAAATCTGATTCATATATACAATTAAGATTAGCTGAGTTTAATAGCCTTCGTATAAATGAGAATGACAGTATAGTAGATTACATTATAAAGATGGAGTTATTAGCAAAAGATCTTTTTAATGTTGGTTATAAAATATCTGATAAGATGTAGGTGTCAGTTCTACTAAATAGTTTGTCAAGGGTATGGGATCATGTTGTGACCTCAATAACATATAGGCAAACGAATTTATCCATGACAATATTGCTAGCTATATTGATAGTTTAAGAGGTCATGATGAATAAGAGGAATGAGGAGAATCCCTCCAACAACCTTCTTATGGTAGAAAGTTCGCAAAGTGAAAAATGGAAGCTAAGAGAGAAAAATTCCAAGCGAAAGAAAGGATCGTGAAAATCTGGGTGGAAAAATAAAAAGAAAAAGAAAAAGAAAAATGGGTATTTCATATGTGGGGATATTAGTCATTTTAAGACTCAGTGTCCTAAACGTAAAAATAAACCCAAGAACAAGAAAGAGATTGTTTTGACAGTTTCAGAGACATTCATTGTTGAATCACCAGATCAATGGTGGATGGATTCGGGTTCTACTAGACATATGAGTAATGACAAAAGTCAATCTATTAGATATGACAAGATCGATGATGTCTTATTCAAAAATGTATTTATTTTTTTGGGGAGAAGCATTATCTACAACAGTATATATCTTAAATAGAGTTAACACAAAAGCTAAACTATTAACTCCATATGAGTTATGGATAGGAACCAAACCTGATTTAGCAAAGCTAAAAGTTTGGGGATGCAAAGTCCATATTCTTATTCCTAAACCTTTAAGGGATAAGATTAGTACTAGAATATGAGAATGCAAATTTATTGGTTATGTTAAAAATGAGATTGGTTATCGATTTTACCATCCTGAAAGGTCTTATAGAAAGTAGAGATGCTGTGTTTATGAAAACCATAAATACAGTAATTTCTGATCAACAACTTAAGCTTTTTGATGAAAATAAGACCCTTACCAATTTATCACAACTTATTAGCAATGAAGAGACTGATAATCCCAGTACTTCTACACAATTAAGTAAAGATGTGTAAGACAATGGGAGGAAAAGAAAATGGGAATCTTCTCAATGATTAAAAGATCATTATGTCTTCATCATTGATGAAGAAAATCAACTAAGTGATGATCTCAAACATATAGCGAGGCTATGAGACAGTTTGATTCCAAAGAATGATAATTACTCATGGAAGATGAGTTGGAATCTATTAAAAAGAATAAAGTGTGGGAATTAGTTGATTTACCAAAGAAAAGGAAGCCCATTGGCTGTAAATGAATATTAAAGAAAAAGTTAAAGGTTGATAAAAGTCTAGATAGATATAAGGCTAGATTGGTAGTTAAAGGCTATACTCAAAAGTCTGGTATAGATTTTATTGATACTAATTCAACAATTGCTAAATTCACATCTATTCGAATTATTATGGCTGTTGTTGCAAATGGTAGCTGATCCTATGATCAAAGGATTGTCTCTGGAGAAGTTCAAAGAGTATGTAACTACTATAGATTTCAAAATCATTTAGATGTGTAATTAACATGAGGAAGGGTATCATTTGTTGAGTATAAAGGACGCCTGATAAAACAATGATACAACTCTATCTAATTTATATATATTGATTAGAGAAAAGATAAAGGACATTATAGCGAGGATAACAAGGGTTACAATAAATCATCTTAGATATGAAAGTTCATATAGAAACATCAAGATGAATTTATGTAATACCAAATGCTTAGTGTGTATAAGTTGCCTTGAAAATTAAGTACGAATGGTATTTTCTTAATTTCGATTGTGGCATTATTTTATGATTGTAAAATGTATATACTATAATTTTTATAGTTTAGTTATGGTATGGTGATGATGATTGGTTGTACGCATATGATATTCAATCATCGAAACTAAACCATGTGACTTTGATCAAGTGGGAGATAATTGGCCTAATCAAAGGTCACATGCAAGGTGGTTTCCTTGGAGATACGTTGCATTCAAAGGATTCAATTTTTCTATGAGTTGTATCCAAATAAAACAACATAACCGTTCATGTTATAACTGCCATTTTGTAGATTATATATAGGCAGTGAAGGTAGAATATAGACCATTCAATTTTTCTTCTTAAAGTTATAATTCTAGAGAGAGAGAATTATACAATTCTTGAATTCTCAAAGTAATACATTCTGTTTCGGGTTCTTGGATGTCTTTGCATGCAACAATTGGTTTAACGATGGTGATCAGCAAAAATTCAACACATTCAACAATCTCTATCATACCATCGGACGGTTCTCGTTCCTTGCGTGATTACACCATATCCTCCTCTAATCACAAAAGCATCGAAAGAGCTGTAAAGAGAAACAAATCGTTGAAGAAGTCATCTTTGCTGTTATCATGACTGAATGATTCTGAAACCAAGAGAATAACAAGAGTTGCTAACTATAAGTATTATTCATACAAAAGGAAAGTAAAAGTAAAGCTTCGATCAAAAATGGATATCAATGGTTCAAAAGCAAGTGTTCAAAGGTTATTCATGGTATGTAGCAAAATTTGTAAGGAGGAGGAAAATAGAAATTAAAGCTAAGAGGAAGAGGAAGAAGAAGGAAAAGGAAGGAAAGTAAGTTGGATTTGTATATTCATTTTGATGATGTGAACGTAAAAAAAATTTGCATGGATTAATTGTGGTAAAAGATTTGTAAAAATTACTCAAGATAGACTTGGGGTATTTTTTATTACTAATATAATTATGAAAATACTTAAATTACTTTTGTGATTATTTCAACTTATAGCAGTTAAAATTTAATGTCATATTAAATATAAATATTTGTTAATGTTTGTAGATTATTTTTATCTAATTTACATACATGATTAGGTTTTTTAATTATGTCATTTTGATTAAAAGTAACAACAATTCCCTTCTATAATGTTATTAATTTTTTAAAATAGTATTTTAAATAGATGATTCATATATAAAAGAAAAATTGAGAATTATGTTCTATATTTTGGGAGGAAAAATTAAAAAAATATATGGGATTTTTATTTTCGTTATTTTTCACTTTATTATCACTACTTTTTCTTTTTAAATATTTTACCAAGTGTATATATATATATATATATATTTAATTTTTAGATTTTAGTAGAAGTGACTACTACGAGACTTATTTTTATTTTTATAACAAAAAATGTGGTCTAATTAATTTAAATCGTAAATATTCATTCTTTAAAAAAAAAAAAATTAAATAAATCGTGAATATATTTTATGCAAAGCACAAACTATCAGATTTGCGCGGGGCCGCGTTAAACAGAACAGGAGGGAAGATAATACAGAACGATGCCGTTTCTATCCCCAAATAGAAGTAGCTCACCCTAGGTCTAAGTAATTCAAAGCATAATTTAGCGCGGGCGATTTCACCAGTCGATCAAATCGATTCATCCTAAATGGACTGTCAGGATTTTGAGTTCGAGAAAGCTCGATTGCTAAGTTTGGCTCTTGAATTTGGCTTCGATCAAGAATCCGCAAACAAATGCTTGAATCACTTGATTTCCCTCTACGGTAGATAATATATCCCAAGTTTTTGTTTTCAAATTTTGAATTTCTTTGTATAATTTTTGTTTTCAATTTTAATTTTTTCTCAAAGGCGATGATGGCCGAGATTTTATATCTGTGGAGCATTGTGGGGATGACTTTCTTGCTTCTCTGGCTGAAACTATGCAAAACAGTGAAGACTGGGATGATTTGCAGGCCGTGGAGTCAGAAGCTTGTGGAGCTTTGAATAACATGTTTGAAAAAAGGGTTCTTGATGATAATGAAGATAATGAGACTGATACTAGAAATTACATTGACATTGTAGAAGATTCGCCTGAACCTAAAAAGCGAACAACTTTAATGGAATTGGATTCTTCTAGTGACAGTGAACGCTTAGGCTGTAAAATTTCGAAACAGAAGGATGATGCTTTGTTAACTCCGCTTAAACTATCTTCGAAATCTGTGGTAAAAATCTTTTACTAATATCATCACTTATCGTTGATGCTGGTCGTAATGTTATGCGTTTATGCTCATTTATACACATTAACGTATATATTGTATGTGTGTCGTAGGCTTAATTGTTTGTAGAGTAGTTTGTATGATGAAGTACCTTTTTTATATATATTTTTGAAGGATGGTAAGAGTAATGTCAGCAATTGCTCAGTTTCGTCGATTTCTAGTAAGAAACAGCATTCACGGGTGTCAAAAAATGAACACGGGACTCTTAGTTTACAAGAATTACGGGCCTTGGATGACTTGGAATTTGCAAATATTGTAATATTTGGCAACAAGACATTTCGACCACTGCAACATCAGGCTTGTAAAGCATCTGTAGCAAAGCAAGATTGCTTTGTTCTTATGCCTACTGGAGGTGGTAAAAGTCTTTGTTACCAGGTAGTTTCTCTTTCTTTGTATATGCAATAACTGTCTTCTTCTCCGAACAAGTGGGTTTGGATACAGTGACATATTGTTTTGTACAGCTTCCAGCAACTCTGAAACCGGGTGTGACAGTGGTTGTATCACCTCTACTTTCACTCATTCAAGACCAAATAATTACATTAAACCTGAAGTTTGGAATACCGGCAACTTTCTTGAATTCTCAACAAACTGCTTCCCAAGCAGCAGCTGTCCTCCAAGAGCTAAGGCAAGGTTCAATTCCTTCTCTGCACAGTGACCTGATAGGAGGTTATGTTTTCCTAAATTTCAGTTCATATGTGACTTTTTCTTGCTGCTGTACTTCAAGAAGTTCTTTCAGAATAGTGGTACAAAAGCATGAAAGTTGGAAGAAAATGCTATTCACGTACCATAAGCAACCATAGTATCCTTCAAATTTTAAAAAGAGAATCCTTAACTAGATTCTCTCCATCAATTGATTTTCATGTTTATATCTGTTTACAGGAAAGATAAACCGTCATGTAAGCTCTTATATGTGACTCCCGAAAGGATCGTTGGGAACCCATCATTTTATGAGACACTAAAATGCCTCTATCAGAAGGTGAGCATTTTTGTTCTTGTCAGATAAAAATAAAGCATGCAGTGCCATTGGTTTGTGAAAAATTTGGTTACTGATACCACGATTATGCTCCTGTATGAATCTCAGAAACAACTGGCAGGTTTTGTTATTGATGAAGCACACTGTGTGAGGTATAGTCATTACTTTACACTGCTTGTGGCAGATAAATGTTGCATATTTGTAGTTCTTGATTAATGAGCATCAAGCAATGCAACTCATAATTTGTTACTTTTCGTAGCAAACTTCCTATTTAGTTTCTTCTTGCTCTACTTGTGTTCTCAGCCAATGGGGACATGATTTCCGTCCAGATTACAGGGGGTTAGGATGTCTTAAGCAGAATTTTCCAGATGTTCCTGTGATGGCTTTGACAGCCACAGCAACCCAGTCTGTTCGTCAGGTAAGAATATTTGCAACGGTGGATTCTTCTGCATCCTGTCTAAATGAATTTTTTCTCATTTCAATTGATTCTTCAGGACATTCTAAAAGCTTTAAGGATTCCTCGTGCTCTTGTCCTTGAGACAAGCTTTGATAGACCCAATTTAAAATATGAAGTGATTGGCAAGACCAAGGATGCACTCAAGCAGCTTGGACAGCTTATAAAGGAGCGGTTCAAGAATCAGAGTGGAATTGTTTACTGTCTTTCAAAAAATGAGTGTGCTGAGGTTTCAAACTTTCTGAATCAAAAATGTAAGATTAAGACAGTATATTACCATGCTGGTCTTGCAGCTCGCCAGAGAGCTACTGTTCAAAAGAAATGGCATACAGGAGAAGCTCAAATTGTGTGTGCTACCATTGCTTTTGGTATGGGAATAGACAAGCCGGATGTTGTAAGTCCAGATGGGATCCCTAGTTTCTATCTTTGATGATTTTGTTTGACATTCAATTAAATTTTGATCCTTGGTGAATGCTCTATTGACTACACTGCATGGAAATTTATATATGCATGGTCATGATCATAAATGTTACAACATTTGTAGTTAATACAGCATGGTTGATTTTCTAGCCTACTACACTGTTTTCTTTCCTACTGTTTTGATATATGTTCTTGTCATCAATGTCAGCGCTTTGTTATACACAATACATTGTCCAAGTCAATTGAAAGTTACTATCAAGAGTCTGGAAGGGCTGGAAGAGATGATCTTCCTTCAGTGTGTATTGTCCTATACCAGAAAAAAGATTTTAGTCGGGTTGTATGTATGTTACGAAATGGCCAAGGCTTTAAGAGTGAATTGTTTAAATCTGCAATGGCTCAAGCTCAGAAAATGCAGCGATACTGTGAACATAAGGTAAGTTAATTCTTTCACTGTCAAGTGGTTACTTTTCAATATTCTTTCTTTTTACTGAAATTCTTGGTTCACATTGTTGAAAACCAAGTTTGTTCATTTGAGCTTTCACCATTGTTATTTGCTCCTTTCTGTGAACATCTTTAGGCTGAGTGTCGGAGACAAACTTTACTTGAACATTTTGGAGAGTCTTTTGACCAAAAAGATTGCAAATATGGTTCTAATCCTTGTGATAATTGTCTCAAGATTTCCCTATGAGCCTATGCACAATCACTGTGATCTGCTGCTGAGATGTGTTCTAACCTTTGGTTCATATATCCTTTTCTGTACACCACGGAAACTGATGCCTTATGTATTGTTCAAGGAATGGTGTTTTCTTCTTACATATCTTTTCCAAAATTTACGGAAGACAATTCTTCTTCCTAACAAGTTAAAACTGCCTCTGAAGTAGAAAATGCTTTATCTGTCTTTTTCATGTTGAAGCGCTTCAACCCTGTCCCATTTTGTGATTTCAGTATGAACAAGACGTGCCCTAGTATTTATGCATGTGTGTGTCACACTCACTCGTGTGCTTCAGGATGTCTTCATGGTGAGCGACATTGGTGAAGAGATACAGTTAAAGCTATTGGCACTGTACCTGTATTCATTGCACGCTTTTAGACTCAAATTAATTTCCTTACTGATTTTGAATTGATTCTAGAGAATGAAGTGTTATATACAATTTGTCTGAAACCAGATCACTTGATTATTGGTTTCTACCTGCTTTTGCTTTTGCATTTTTCCTCCCTTGCAAAATGCACTTTTACTTCTGGTTGTGCACTTTTGCGTAAAATGTTACTTTTATTCCATACAATCTTTTTAGAATTTGGACTTTTCAAATTAATCTACATGCATAAAGATTATGTTTAACAGTTGAACTTGATCAGAGGTTCGCTTTATACGACATGTCGTAGAATATTTTCAAGAACAGGGCAACCTCGCGGACTTGTTCCTTTTCCTGGAGAACCCACGATTCTATGTTCTTTCGTTGAGTACGAACTAAGTCATGTTCCCGATCAAAAGATATATGGATTATTGATTTGCAAAATACACGTGTCTGTTATCTATTAATTCGAGAGTTTTGTTGACATTGTCAAACGTACCTTCTATCCGCTATTTAAAATTAAATTTACATCGATAAAGGAAAAATTTGTAATTAATTAATCATTAACATCACATTCGCATCAATCAGAATATAAGTTGTATGTATAATATTATTGAAGGAAAAAAATTAATAATTCTTGTTTATGCTTTCAAAGATCATGTCTATTCTGAAACTTGAGAGAAGAGATGGCTATGGAAGATGGAACCATAAATCTAACCATTTGGGTAACTCTTAACGATCAACAACTCTTGTTTAAAAGTGCTTCTAATAATTGGTGGTGTTTTTGATAAGAATTAGTGGTTCCCCCTGCTCATGCTGGCTAGTAGTCAACAATGAAGCTGAAGTCTAAGATTTACAAATGGCATGAAGACTTGAGCAGAATATTTAGACCAAGAGCACATGCGACATTGCAACTACCATGGAAATTATTATCGGTGCTTAGGATTCATTGGAAGAAAGATTTAGATTTGATTAGGATTAGATAATGATATGTCAACGACTCGATAGTATATAGATTCATGTGTTGGTGCCACACATTAATAAATTTTTCCCAAAGTATTGAAACTTTGCTTAAATCCAAAATTTTCTTTATCTCCTTTAATTTAGCTTGAACCTTTTGTTAAGGGGGGGCCACAGTTCAAATTAGGGATGATTTGCTGATCCCCAAGAATATTAAAAGGACAAAAAACACCAGCCTATTGACAAAAATTTAATGAATTATGCTCTCAATTACCCGTTAGAAATGGCATTTTGTTACCAAATATCAACTTACTGACAAAAAAATTCTGAAAAATGGCAAGAAAATTAAGACAAATTGTTGCGTTAATGATGTACGGGAGAAGAGGTGAGCCTCAATAGAAGGGAAATTGCTATACACTACACAATATAAAAACTGCCTCCCAGTTGAGAAAAAGAATATAAAATTATATGATTTTGGTAAGCTTTAATTTTCACCTCGAACTAGAAGATAAAGGATTTTTTTTGTACAATTTCAAGATGGCAGTAAGTTATTGCATATGAAGTTGGTAGAATAATGACAAGTTATCATACATTTGTACGTACTTATTGGAAAAAAAGAAAACAGAAAAAGTGGTTTGTTGTGCTCAAAGCTTTCATAATTTGATTTAACTTTCAGAACTTAGAAATCAGAATCATTAAGTGTTTTTTTCTCGTAACAAAAATTTTGATTCCATTTTGACCCTTGTACTGCTCTAAGTTGTCTGATTTCCCAGAAAATGAAAAGGAAAAAGAGAAGGAAAAAGAAAAGAGAACCGATCATGTGTCTGTATGAGAAGGTTTGAACCAAAGATTTACTGAGTTGGGAACTGGAAATTGGACAGTGGACCAAGCCACTGTTAGGTCCCACTGCAAGCCAATAGAGGAATCCACGTGGACGTAACACAAGTTTTCACAGGAGGAGCTTAAAACATTAACTGTTGTGTTGGGTTGGATGTCTTCTCTCTCGTCTCCAAGGTTTATCGCTCAAAATTAGACCAGGCATTTCTTACTCCTTTCTCTCTCTCTTCTCAGACCAAACACTCAACTCAAAGTCCTTTTTAATGTCTCTCTGGTTCTTCACTGGTTCTTACCTCACTCAATATCTGCTAATGTTACCCATATATTCGTCTGATATCAGTTCTGTCTGCGTTCTTCTTCGGCCGCTTCTTGTTCTTCCTAACAAAATCAAATTTTTACACGCATTCTGGCTTCGATGCTTCAAAATTAGCCTAAAATTATAGAAAAGGAAAGTGCTTTGTGGGATTTACTCAATAGGGTTTCTCCGGATAGTTTGAGATGACTTAAAGTTTGTGTTTTTGTTCATTGTGAAGAATACCCACCTGGATTTGGTTCTTTCTCTGTAGTTCCATCCCATTGTGATTTTTGTGCCCAAATCCGTGGGATTTGGATAACTTAAAGTTTGTGTTTTTGTTCATTGTGAAGAATACCCATCTGGATTTGGTTCTTTCTCTGTAGTTCCATCCCATTGTGATTTTTGTGCCCAAATCCGTGGGATTTGGATAATTTTTTGGTTCTTTTGGAAGACAAAGAGGGAAGCTTGAAGTTTGCAAACTAGGATTTCTGCGTTTTAAGGATTTTAGGTAAGAAAAAATTAAATATTTGATTTCAATTATTGTTTATAACTTGAATGTGTTTGCTGATTTTGTAAATTTAAGCTTAGGAAGGTCAGATATGTGTTTTGCATGTTGAATACTATTTCAATTTAGGGTTTTGTAAGCTTGAATTTTTGCTGAATCAGCAATGTAGGTAAAATTAGGGATCATTATGTTTTAATCTTATACGTTTGTTTCATTACACTCAGCATTTAAACGCCTTTTATAAATTTATGAACTGGAAGTGTGATAAAACGTAATCTATATTGTCTGAGTTTTCCTTGGATGTTCTTGTTTATTGTTAGATGAAATGATGGAGGCCGATAAAAAACGTACAAAAGGGGGTTTCCTTCACTTATTTGACTGGAATGGCAAATCTCGGAAAAAGCTTTTCGCAAATAATCAAGAATTGGCTGGTACCTCAGTGTTTTGGTTATGAAAATACCCATATTTCTGTAAGAATATGTACCCCATTTATGTTTAGTTTGTTTGTATTTGTTAATTCTTGGTGTTTGATCATAGGAGAAGCAAAGAAAGGAAAAGAAAAAGTTGGAACCATGGCAAAGTCACTGCTTCAAGTGGTGGGTATTCCTTCTCCTATTTGGGTTCAAATATTTTGTTGACTAATTTGCCTTTTAAAGTAGTAGGAGTAATAATTGTTCGTGATTAGTATATTCATTGTTTCTATGTTTGCAGATAGAGGTAGAGGACAACCGAGCAAGTTCAAGTAACAAAGGAAGTAGTGAATTTAATTGTGCTTCATCAGTAACTAGTGATGAAGGATATGGATCTAGAGCACCTGGGGTAGTTGCTAGACTTATGGGTTTGGATTCTCTGCCAACTTCAAATGTTCCTGAGCCTTGTTCTACCCCTTATTCTGACTTGGCTTCCGTGAGAACGTCTAATTATGACAGGAGGATTCCTAACTTGTGTAGTGAAAACCACACTGGGGACTATCTCAAAGTTCCAAGAAATGAGTGGTTTTATAGGAATCAAGCCGAATCAAGGGTGGCACACAAGGCACAAAACCGGCCGATTGAGAGATTTCAAACTGAAATGCTGCCTCCAAAATCAGCTAAATCCATTCCAATCACGCACCATAAGTTGTTATCTCCTATCAAGAGTCATGAGTTTGTTGCAACAAGAAATAAAACTTACATTGTGGAGGCAGCTGCAAAAATAATCGAAGCAAGTCCCCAGGTGGATACCAAGGGTAAAAGGGCATCGATTGTATCTTCAGTTCCTTTGGGAATTTGGGATTTGCAAGAGAAAATGGAAACTACACATAGAGTGTCCATGCCTCAAAAACCTAACGAATCTATTACTGCTAAGTACATGAAAGGACAGCGTCATGAACAGAGCCACCGTGAATCGGATAGCACACCAGCTAAGGTTTCTGTCAGTTTAGAAAAGAGGAGTCCTGATGACACGAGGAAGAAAGGAAAATCAATTTCAATGGCTGTACAAGCAAAGGCCAGTGTACAGAGGAGAGAGAGATCGGCCTCAATTAGCAGTAGTAGTAAGAGTTCGATAAACCCGAAGGAAAAGAATGGTGTCAAAGCATACCAGTTTTGCAAGAGCCAGCATGACAGACAAAGGTCTGAACAGAAGGGAACTAATACAAATAGCGCTAACAATGTGCTTAGGCAGAATAACCAAAAGCAGAACTATACATTTAATAAAGATAGATCAAATTTAAAGACAACTGTTCTCAACCAGCAAGGTAAAAAGTCCAATTACACAAGTGGTTCTGTAGGGCCGAACAAGAATGTAAATAAGGCTCCTGCCAACTCTGAAACTTGGTCCAGAAAGACAGGCGTAACAACAAATAATGTCAGAAAGGAGCTTTCGTCATCTAAAATGAAGAATTTATCTCGAAAGAAGCAATCTGCAAATGGTGATTCTCTATCTGAAGAAAGTATTGCTGATAACGAAATGAAGAAAGATGAGAAGTCTATAAAGTGTAATATTGCAACTGAAAGGTCCATGACTTGGGGTGCAGATAATAGAAAGAGTGGGATGGATGTTGTTTCATTTACATTCTCATCTCCTATAAGATCCAGGCCTGATCCTGAGTCCTCTGGTCAGGTCATGAGAAAAAATAATAGAGTCAATATTGATTGTTCGGGTGATGATAATCAGCTTTGCTTGAAAAACTCAATGTTATCGGCTACTGGGTTGAATATAATTGGTGGTGGTGATGCTTTGAGTGTACTTTTGGAACAGAAACTCATGGAATTGACATGTAAGCTTGAATCATCCAATTGTAATGTGATCAGAGAAGGGGCTTCTGGTATTGCAGCATCTGGTTTACAAGATTCAATGCAAGCACACAGTGTGGTAACAGCAGCAGAAGGCCAAAGGCTTCAAGTTTATCTAAACTCATGTTCGACTGCTAATGACAGTTCAGTGTTTAGCATCAACCCTAAGTGGCAGGTGTATCTCTTCAGCTTTTAGTACTCAGCTACTGCTTTTTCATTTCCTTGTATTCACTAGTCAATTCATTTATCCCTCTATTAGTATTTGAGAAACCAGATTTAATCACGTGAAAAGAGGTCCAAAATTAGTTCTGTTGGTGCCATGTCCTACAGAGTTCAGGGATGAAATCTTAAGTTATTGGTACATATGATGCCTTTTATTGTCATGTTTTAGTAATTCGATTATCTGTCCAGTTATTATGTGGCTCTAATTGCGTGTTTCTTGGCAGTTTCAACATGACATTGCACAATCTACTCCATGTACAAATTAAAATGTGCTGTAGATACTCTTAGTTTTACGTACAATTCAAACAAGTTACTATATACTAGAACAAGTTAAAATTAATGCATTCTTGCTCTGCCTTTATTTGCAGAGCCACTACTATTCTGATAACTGTTTTTTACTCACTGGACATATCTTGAAATATTACTCCTGACATCATTCAAAACTCTCTTGAACAGTTTCAACAATCTGGTGAAATGGAAATGCATAATAGTGGAACCAACAACAATGGAAATGTAAGAGAATTTGATTGTGAACATTCCAGCTCAATTTCAAGTCTTGAGCAATCATACATAAGTACTAATTGCTCGGATAGCAGGGACAGCACCAATGGTAAATTACAGTTTCTTTCCTTTGTACTTTTTGCATCAGATAGATGTATGATGACACACCTGAAAGTCCTTTTTCCTTCTGGCCCATCGTTGAGTTAGTTTGCAATTATTCTATGATGGCAAGACAGTATCTTTGGGAATGCAATTGTCATATTCAAGAAATAAATTAATTATAGATCAGATGGATATAAAAAGTACTGCAAATCATTTTCTGAATTATTTGGGTTACAATGTGAATTTTGCATTGTCAAGGGCTGTTTTTACCATGTGAGATCATCACAGATTATTTAAATGATTTGACTTAATCAGTGTTTCATAAAACAATTGAATAAGCCATACAAAACATTAGAATGATTACTGTTTGTGATACTTCTTCTCGAGTGCATGTTCCAGCGAATCGAGTATAAACCAATACATATGCTTACTCTTTCCAGACAGCAAGCAGCTTTTATGGGCTCAAGATCAAGCAGAATTCACCTTGGTCGCTACAGATGCATCAATATCTTTGGATTGTGAGACAGATTTATCTGACTCAGCGTCTTCTTTATCAGTTGGGCTAACGGGCAAAAAACTTATGACTGGAGCATTCAGTCTTGGAGATGCAACCGAATCAAGCAACTGGGAATTTGATTACTTGAGTGAATTACTTGACAATGCTGAGTTAACAATGAACGTGTTTGCATTGGGTCAGACCAACCGGGTTATAACGCTGAGCCTGTTCAACCAGCTGGAGAATCAGGAAACCAAAATGGGAAGGAATACAGATGAGAACTCAAAGCTTGGGCGAAAACTTTTGTTTGATTTTGTCCACGAATACCTGGATTTGAAATGCAAACAGTTTTTTGTTGGAAGCTGGAAGGGATTGGCTAAATGGGCGATACTATCTCAAAGGAAGGGTTGGTTGGCTGAAGAATTGTACAAAGAAGTACATTGCTGGAAGAGCGCGGGAGACTTGATGGTGGATGAGCTTGTAGACAAGGACATGAGCTCACAGCTGGGGAAATGGCTTGACTTCGGTATAGAAGCATTTGAAGAGGGTGTTGAGATTGAAAATAAGATATTAACTTTGTTGATTGATGAGTTGGTTTCTGATTTTTTGCTCTATTAAACCACTGTTGGGTTGGCTTTCATGTGTCTAAAATCTCGTGTAGCTAGGTGAATTATGTTTCCCTAATGAATCTTGTACTATTTTCATTTGGATAAGAGGAAAACAAACAAACAAACTATTCTGTTCATACATAGAAGTAATGGTGTTCAATGGGATGGAATCGACGATTTTGGGTCGAGCCAATAAATTGAAAAGGATGGAATTGATCCAAATCGGTAACACAAACGGTCTAGGTCGATTTGGTTTAACGGTTTATAATAGATAGAATCGAATCAGAATTGAGAGATAAATAACCATGGATTAGTTTGGGTCGATTTCGATTTTAAAACGATTCTGGTTTTGAATCAGTTTTGGATAAATTTTTTTTTAAAATTTAATTAATTAAATATTTTTTAAAGATTTCTCCTTAAATTTTATTTATCAATCTTATTAATATTATTTATTTTTATTAATATATTAATTTAATATTTTTATTAATAAATATTATCATATATTAATTTTTATTTTAACTTATATAAATAACTTGTATAAATATTTTTATAATTTATTTTAATTTATATATAATAATTTTTATTTTACTATATTTAATAAAAATATTTTTAAAATTTTAAAAATATATAAAAATATCTCTGACGGTATATATTTATATTAATTAATTAAAAAAATATAATAAGGAAGATATTTAAATCTTAATCTTATAAATTTTTTTATATTTAATCATATTCATATATTATTATAATTACACAAAAAAATAAACAAATAAATTAAGAAAATATTATAAAGAGGGGACATTAAGTCTTACTTTATTAATAATTATAAAATCTAAAATCTAATTAGATACCGTCATTCCTCGTCTTCGTCTTCGTCTTCTTCATCTCATTCATAGTTAAAGTGGGTTGTAGGAGTTAATTGTTGTTGCAGTTGTTGTAATATCTTTTCTTCGTTAATCCAATCTCTGACATATATACACATCTCCAGTACCTCTGGGGTCATCGTATTTTTATATGTGTCTAACGTTCAACCGCTCAAACTGAATGTGCTTTCTGATTAAACCGTCAAGACTGATAGTGTGAGAAAATTTCTTGCTATTCTTGATAAGATAGGATGTAACTTGTAATTTTTCTTTCACCATTTGAATATGTTAAAATCTGACTCTGGTTCAATAGGCCGACCTTACAAATAGTATGATAATTCGTTGAATGATGATGACGCTCTTCTTAGTCTTTTGCTGACTTTTACTTATAGATTAAAACCGCTGCTAGAAATAATAGGTACTGAGGAGGATGAAGAAGAACTCTCTTGATCTATAAAAATAGAAGAACTACTTGCAAAATACTCAATCTCGTATAAGTGAAAAATATCTAAAAGAGTAGATGATAAATTTTCTTTGCACTGATAAATCCGTCTTTGAGTTTCATTATTCAAATGTTCGGAATCATTTATATTTAAAAATGAATAAAATCGTTATATAAGGTTTTCATAATCAAAAACCTTCATTCGACGATCTAGATATTATACAATACAATATAAAAGCGGCATGTCATCGTAATACTTCTTAAATTTTTCTACCATGATCGACATGACAATAAAGAATATAAGATGTTTCATGTATTGTTTAAATACATATGTAACGCTATATAATGTGGGAATTATGTGATGCGTTGTTGGATAATATTGCCTAAATAAAAATTATGTGGCTTCTTTTAGTGTTGATAAAACTGCAAGATAAATTTCTACAATTCAAAAATGATCTTCGTTAATTCATAACTGTTCATCTCTATATTCTAAATTTTCATAATTAGAATTCGGTAAGTTAAAATATTTTTAAGTATTTCATAGGTGGAGTTTCATATTGTTGGTATGTCTAGTATCAATTTTTTGGTCCTCAACTCGTGTTGACGGCACAATTCCTTAAATGATTGGGTTCTAGCTTGAACCAATCTTAAGTGCAGAACAACGCTCCTAATAGCATCAATAGTTGGTTTCATCATTTTCTATCCATTTTATACACAAAAGTTCAAGCACACATATTATAAAAAAAATATATTCTCTAGATGTGGGTTAAGTATATCCTTAAAAAAAGGAATGACTGTTGTATTATTAGATGTATTATCAAATAAAATACAAAAAATTTTATCCGTAATTCTAAATTTGTTTGTAACATTCTTAATAACCTTTATAATAACCCTAACGTTATGTGAAAATTCAAAATATCTAAATTCTATTATTCTTTTATTTAATTGCCAGTCTTCGTCAATCCAATGACAAGTAATACAAACATAATACAAATCATTGAAACCTTTTCAATTATCAAATGTCAATAAAAATATATAGCTACTTGATTCTAAAATGACAATTAAAGTATATTTCATTTCTGCAAACTTTTGAAGCCCATATGTTCGTACTGTGGTTTTAAATATTTTCTTAAAGGTAGATTGATATTGTTAGAAATATGCCTTAGAACCAATTGTATCATTTGGTTAAGAGTTATATTTTCTTAAGTATATACCTTTTGTAATTAATTGTAAATTGGTTATGATTAATAAAATGGCATTATTCTATCTTGCATTATGTTCAGTTGCTAATTTCTTTCTTTCTTTTATTTGATATAAGATATGTCCCAGATTATATTATTTGTCGAGATTCTATCTCTAAGGAGTTATAGATATGAGTACAAAATCTTCGATTTAAATACATTCTAAAACTTGTTCCCGATTGAGGTAGTGTCACGAGGGACAGTGACATTGTATGACC
>JAVXUL010000009.1:373402-390702 GCA_035590515.1 Trichilia minutiflora | reverse complement strand
AATAAGTACGAAGCATTAGACATCTTTAAAATCTTTAAGACTGAAGTAGAGAAATAATATAATAAACAAATTAAGATAATGAGATTGGATAGAGATGGAGAACTTTATGGTAAATATACTAAGGATGGACAAGTACTTAGTCTATTTGTGAAGTTTCTTCGAGAATATGGGATAGTTGTCCAATACACTATGTCTAATTCTTTAGACGAGAATGGTGTGACAGAATGAAGAAACCAAACTTTAATAAACATGGTGAGAAGTATGTAGAACAACTCTAAATCATCTAAATTCTTATGAACTGAAACTCTTAAGATGATAGTGTATATATTAAACTGAGTTCTAATAAAAACTATCCCAAAAATACCATTTGAATTGTGAAAAGATTGAAAATCGTGTTTGTAACATATATATATCTGAGGATCTCTGTCTAAAATAAGAATTTATAATACTTAAGAAAAAAAATTAGAACTAAGGACTATTATTAGGTATTTTATTAGATATGCCAAAAAATCTAAAGGGTATAGATTTTATTGTCCATCTTACAATACTAGGTTGTGGAATCAAGAAATACAAAATTTCTTGTACAACCTTCTACTTGAAGCGATAGATTGTTTATCATTCACAATGCTCTTCAAGCTTAAATAAGTGTCGAATAACTAATCATTGAAATTCAACAAATCACTGATAATCATCTAATAGATCAAATCATTGAGAAAATATCAAAAATTATTAATCAATCAGTTGAACAATAAATTCCTCAAGAAAATAGTGAAACAACATTAAAAAGATCTACTAGAGTAAAGAAATCAGTAATTTCTAGTGATTATGTTGTATCTATATAAGAATCAAACTATAACATTAGAGTCAAAAATGATTTTGAAACATTTTCATAAGTAATGAGTTATAATGAATCAAATGAATGATAAATGCTATGAAAGATGAGATAAATTTTATCGTACATAATGGAGTCTGAGATCTTGTTCAGTTCCTTGATGGTACAAAAGTAATTGGATGTAAATGGGTCTTTAAATCAAAGAAAGATTCATTAGATAATATTAAAAGATATAAAGTAAAACTTGTACAAAAGTAATTGGATGTAAATGGGCCTTTAAATTAAAGAAAGATTCATTGGATAATATTAAAAGATATAAAGTAAAACTTATTGCTAAAGGATTCACTTAAAAAGAAAATATAAATTATAAAAAAAAAATCTCTTGTATCTAAGAAAGATTTCCTTCATTTTAGTTATATATTTTGACTTAGAGTTATAACAAATAGATATGAAAACGATCTTTCTTAATGGAGATTTAGAGGAAAAAATTCATATGAAGCAATCAGAAGGTTTTTTCTCTAAAAATTGTAAGCATTTGGTATGCAAGTTTAAGAAATCTATATATGAACTAAAACAAGCCTCCCGTTAATGGTATTTTAAATTTTGATAATGTTATTTCTTTATTTGGATTTATGAATCAATGTATATACCAAAAGGTTAGTGAGAGTAAAATTTGTTTTTTTATTTTGTATATGATGATATTTTATTTCCAATGATAAAAGTATGTTATATGAGGCGAAACAATTTTTCTCTAAAAATTTTGATATGAAGGATATGATTAATGTATAATGTCAATGTAATCAAAATACATAAAGACAGACTTCGAGGAATTTTAGACTTGTCTCAAGAAATCTATATAAATAAGGTTTTAGAGAGATTTCAGATAAATAATTGTTCACCAAGTATAGCTTTCATTGTAAAGGGTGACAAGTTTAATTTAAACCAATGTTTAAGAAATGATCTTGAAAGAGAATAAATGAAAAATATTCTATATACTTTTATTGTTGGAAATGTAATGTATGCTCAAGTTTGTACAAAACCTGACATTACATTTGCTATTAGAATATTAGAAAGATATTAAAGTAATTTAGATATAGATTACTAAAAAGCTGCAAAGAAAGTAATAAGGTAACTTCAAGGGATTAAAAATTACATGCTTATATATAGGTAAACTGAAAATTTAAAAATGACTAGCTACTCTGATACAGATTTTATTGGATATGATAACACAAGAAAATCAAAATTTAGATATATTATTATATTTGTCGATGGAGTCGTATCTTAAAAAAATGTAAAACAAACTTTAATTACTATTTTCACTATAGAAGTAGAGTTCGTACATATTTTGAGACTACATCGTATAGTGTATGAATGAAGAGTTTTATTTTTGGACTTAAAATTGTAGATTCTATTTCTAAGTCATTAAGATTATATTATGACAATTCTACTGCAATTTTTATGACTAAAAATAATAAAAATGATAGTTGAAGTAAACACATCAATATTAAGTATTTAGCAATAAGATAATGTGTTAAGGAGAAATAAGTTGTCATTGAACATATTATCATTGAATTGATAATTATTGATTCTTTAATTAGAAGCATGCTTCCATTGAAGCTTAAAAATCACAGAGATACAATGAGAGTTAGTTTCTTTATGTAATTTAATTGTAAGAATAAATATTAATGAAACTCAGTTTGTGATATTTATTTATATTTAATTTTTTTGGTGTACACGTTTGTTTATGAGAAATATCAATAAGTTTTGAATCTAGAATAAATATAAAGTTTTTTCGTTAAATTAAGTAAGTGAGTGTTAAGAGATATGATATATTATAATCCATAAAAGATAATACTCAATCTTAAAATACCTATTACTACGAGTCATGTATTATATTTCTTATTATGATAAATCATAAAATATATGATTAAGTGGGAGAATGTAAGAATGTTTGGCCATTCATTTTTTGTAGTTGGATACAATTTAGTAATTGCATTCCACCAACTCTCATATATACAAACTTTCACCCATATTTAAAAATTTTCTATAACTTTTTGATAGAAAAAATTTATAAATAAGAAAGTTTTTGAGATTTTTAAATTTACTGAACTCATTAAGAAACAATACATCATTGAATTAAAGTTTAAAAATATACAAAAATTCTTTAAATTTAATAAAACTTAATGATACAAGGTGTATTTAAAATTTTTTAAAATTATGTTTTAATATTGAATATTAATAAAAAAATAATTAAAATATATAGAGAGTACCTTACGTACCAATCCAAGGTGATTATGCCTATTTTATACGTAATTAAAAACAAATATGTGTAAGATGCTTGAATTTAAAAAAAAAAAATTTAGACATAAACCGTTGCCACGTAATAATCTAGGAAGCAACAAGTTTTGTAAGTTGATGTTTCATCTCTCATTCAGTTTGTTTGATGGAGATAATAAGCAAAACACAAACCACAAAATGTGATTTTCTAATAAATTATGACGACGATGTCAACACAGCTCACATGGGAGCATTCATACATCATAATATCTATAATATCTATGATCAACATCCCATGTGATTTTCTTTCATGTCTTCTCAAGTAGGTCCCAATTCATACAAATGTCCAGGTGTCCAGGTTTGATTGGTTGGTACATTTCTTGGCCATTAGCTTTGGGTACCAATATTCTGCTTTCTTGGATACCGCGAAACGAGTCTGTATTCTGCAACAAAGTTGCAGGTTAACATATGATCTTCATATGCTGATTAAATTAATTTTTTGATGTTAATTATTAATTCGGGAAGGAGAAGAAGATGCCTTGGAGCAGTGCCCAAAAATTAGGATCCTATGGTTGAGCCTGTAACTTTGTACTGGTTTAGCTTTATAAGAGAACTTTCTTTAAGATTTTATGCAATCGAATGGACTCTGAGGACTAGATTGAAATTTAAAACAGTTAACTTGAATGATATAACTAAAATACCCTCTAAAATTAAAGTACAAATGATCATATTTTATGGTTATAATTAAGATTAATAATTTTAGTCATAATATGATTATGATTATTCAACACGAATTTGATATAATTAAATGAATTTAAATTTAAAAATTTTGATATGAATAATAATCAGAACGTATTCATATCACACGATTAATAATTATATTAGATTCGAATTTGATTTTTTAAATTCGTTTATTCGTTTAAAATAAGATTAGTTAAATAAAAAATCTTATTTAAATAAATAATTATTTAATATAATAATTTTATTTATTTATATTTAATATTTATTTTATATTAAATAAATAATTAATTAAATATATTAAATTTTTTATTAATTAATTAATTAATTAAATAGATTGAATCAAGTTAATGATCCAATCATATTATATTATATCATCTATTTAAAAAATAAATAATACGATTAATAAATGGATCGTATTCGGATTGAGAGTTTTTAACACGATTAATAAATCGATCGTATTCGGATGAATACAAAAAAATACTGTAAACTCATTAAAACAACACGAATACGATACGTTTATCCCAATTGACACCTTTAGTTGTAATTCAATATATTACAAGGATAATTTGATAATTAGAGCTATGGATCCATTTGCAACTAATAAATAACCATATTCTTACTTGATAATTAAAAAACCTTTAAAGACTTGTATAATTTTGTCCAATAATTCAAAGACAAATACCCATTTAAAATTGAAGAATAATAAATATAAGACTAATGATATATTTAAATATTTTTTAATTAATTATTTATAATTTAATTAGTGTCTACAGCTTGTGAAGACTTCCCATGTGAATTTACAAGATTTTGGGTAGATATCAAAACAATTAATTAATTGAAATTTGTTAACTTAATTTACATTAAAAATTATAAATTTGAAGATCAATAAAGTGGTGTCGTTTAGAGTGGTGATATATCATGATAGAACGTGCAACCCTCTACTAATTTTTGTGTGCCCCATTAATTTTTATATTTATTTTAAAAAATTTTATTTTTGTTCATCACCCATTTCCCATATTTCCACTACCATCACTTCTCTTCTCGCGATTCTAAATATTATATTTATTTACATATCACAAAGTTATTATTTATTGTTATAATAATTTATTAAATGTCACATTCTTTTTAGTGTGTGTATGTTGCAAGTTGGAACTTGAAATGGTGGCCATGCCCCCCACTCCATGTACCATTTTGAGGCAATTAATTGGCTTGTCATCCATGAACTTCTACTATTTATACTTTTTTTTTAATTGGATTTGGTCTATTTGTATTTCATTATTATTAATAATAATTATACTTTCAATCAAATCATTTGAACTTCTTGCTAAGTATGTTATTAAATAATAATTATTGTTTTTAATATAATTATAATATCAAAATATTCAAAGATAGGCATATGGTTATAAATGTATATAATTACTGTATGCTAGCTATATAGTCAATTTCAATTCATAGGATATATAAAATCCATATTTACAATGATAATAATACATTAACAAAGTTGAAAGGTATGAAAATTAAATTTATATTTTAATTAATATATTTATTAATTTAATTATATTAATTGTATAAAAAAAAAAGTAAAAAGTAATAAGTTATATTTTTTTAATATTTTCAATGGTCAAAGCTCCCTATCATGTGGGTAAGTTGGTCAAGGACTTATTTACAAATCACACCTTAAAAGAATGGACAAATCTTTTCCGCCCAAAGGGGATGGAGTGAAATTTGTAGGAATTTATTGTAAGCCAAAGTTTTCTAATCAGTCCATATAAATTATATTGTTATTATAAATTTTATACAATTTATTTTTTTAGTATATATTTTTATTTTTTAAAAATATAATATATTTGATTAGTAATTTATATAATTAATTATATATATATATATAATAATAATATTTTAAATATAGAATTTGACTAACATACATGGATGTATTGAGATATCAAGTTATTCTTCATTAAAAATAAAAATTTTAAGAGATGATTAAATGAATTATTAATTACCTATTAAAACTTGTGTTTCTCCTTCTTCTTGCATGTAGCTCGAGGTAAAAATAATTCCCATGATAATTTTTTTTTTTTAGGACGGACAATGAAAAGGCAAAATAAGAAATTTTGACGTGTAAATTATAAATAAGATCCCCTCTACTACTTTCATTCAAGTACAAATCTCTACTTTTCTCTTACAAATTCACCCCCTCTCTCTCTCTCATTTCACAATCTCATGCTGCTGCTTCTTTCTCTTCTTCTCGTAAGCTGAAGTTTTCACCGTTTCCAAAAACGAAAAATAGAAAAATATGGAGCTTAACAATGGCGGAAACTTAACCCGAGATCCGAAATCAATCTTCGAAAACACTGAAAATGAGAGTAGATCGGAGCAAAACGAGGAACTTGTTCAGTCTTTCTTTGATGATCAGATTGACAGCAATTGTTCAACTCCGTACGTTAGTGCTCCTTCAAGCCCCGGAAGGGGATCAGGACCCGTCAATGGAGGGTTTTATTACAGTGCTCCTGCTAGTCCTATGCACTTTGCATTAACGGCCTCGTATCCAGTTCTGTCATCTTCTTCACCGGATAACGGTAATGGTGGTAGTTCTGTGGGTGTTGGTTTTGAGTTTGGATTCGGGTCGGTTGCAATGAGCTCAGCTGATGAGTTGTTTCTTGATGGAAAGATCCGACCCATGAAGCTGTCTGCCCATTTGGAAAGGCCTCAGGTTTTGGCTCCATTGCTGGATCTTGATGAGCAGGAAGAAGAAGAAGAAAAAGATGACGAAATAAGTGTAAGCAGTAAAAGAGGAAGAGATCTTAGAGTAGTCAGAGATAAATCTATGAGGAGAAGAGCAAGATCCTTATCTCCCCTCAGAAGCACTTCTTTGAAGTGGGATGAAGATGAGCAGCAGCAACACAAAAGTGCTTCTTGTTTAGATAATATTCAAGACATGGAAGAAAAGAATGAGAGTAGCAACAAGAGTGAGAAAACAACTGCAACAGAAGTAACAGAAGCAGTAGAAGCAGCTTCACTTTCAGCATCTTCTTCAAGATCATCTTCATCCGGGAGAAGTTCAAAGAGATGGGTTTTTCTGAAAGATTTTCTATACAGAAGCAAAAGTGAAGGAAGAAGCAATAACAAGTTCTGGTCTACTATTTCATTTCCCCCAGTTCTTCATAAAGAGAAGAAATTACCCACATGCTCAAACTCAAGCTCAAACACAAACCCAAGCAGTACTCCTCCAGAGAATAATAATGTTCCAAAAGGAAAAGGAAATTCTGCTTCTCAAGTGAAGAAACCAGTCAATGGGATAGGGAAAAGACGGGTCCCACCATCACCACATGAATTGCATTACACAGCCAATAGAGCACAGGCTGAAGAGATGAGGAAGAAGACATTCTTGCCTTACAGACAAGGTTTACTTGGGTGTTTAGGATTTAGTTCAAAAGGATACGGTGCCATGAATGGATTAGCTAGAGCTCTGAATCCAGTCTCTTCCAGGTAATTAATTAATTTTAAATTATATTAAATCTGCAGTAATGGAGTTTCAAACAAATTGTAAAGATATTATATTTTTTTCTTTTTTAAGTGCTTTGAGCTTTTATAAGTTAAGTGCCTCCTCTTCTTCTGTCAGAACGGAGAAAATCTGTTCCTGCTAAATATATTATATATATTTCGCTTTGTATCATCGCTACTGAATCCTGAAACTGCAGTCTGCTACATCTAATCTCTCCTGTTTGCTCATTTCTTGCATTCCATTTCTTCTTTATTTGAGCTTTAATCTTTTAACTAGGAATATCAAATAAAATTACTGGTAAAGTAAAAACTTTAAGTTTCCGATTTCTGTCCCTTCTAAAATATAGATTTGCTGTAAATGGATATTATTTTGTACTAAATAGTATAAAATTGCAAACCGTAAAAAAAACAAAAAACTTTTTGGTAAGGTAAGATTTAATACATGTGATTTTTTTTTTATTGATAAGTAATAGACATTACATAATTGTTTGAAACAGTATCCTAAATTGGATTATTGAACCAATAATTAATAAGATAAATGTTAAGCGACACATAGCCGTGTAATATGATAGGCAGTGGAGGCCCCATAAGGCATCGTAACCCCACAATTACAAAGATTGGGAACATTATGTGTTTTTTGACATCATTTTCTTGGCCTAAGTTTTTGGTTGATGTGAAAAGATTATATTATAAGATTTTGAGAAGATATATAAGATATTTGAAGTGACCCAAAGTGCTTTTGTTTCACCCCAAAAGCATATGATGGTTTTGGGATTGCTTTTTCTTAAATAAATCATGAGACATTTGAGTTGATTTTGATAGATTTATGCCCGAATCTTACCTCTTTTTGGCTTCTTCTCTTTGTATCTTTCTTTCTACATTGCTTCATCATTTTGTCCACTCCATTTTCATTTAGGATTTAGATAATAGAGTTAAAAAGTGACAAAACATTGGAAACTTTATGTCTTTCAAGCATGAACCAATTTCTGAAATGAAAATATACTACAAAAGCATGACAACAACATATAATTAACTTATGATCACGAATAATTAAGATTTTCTGTCGATTCAGAGCTTTTATCTAAATAGATAGACATGCTTGTAACTAGCATGTACAAGACTATGGATATATTTAGATCGAAAAAGGATTTAAATTAGTTACAATATCTAGAACTAGTAAGAAGTTGAAAACAAAGCAATGAATACTGTATCCAGATATGAGGCCCCAACTTCATGGACCTGATATGCAAAATCAAATCATGGTCCCCATCTCCATTATTGTTTTATGGGCTAATGTTCGAGTTCTGTGTTATTTCCAGGATCACTATGGTTACACAAGTCAATGGTAATACTAAAATAAAGGTTCGTTTGAGAAAATTCTAACCTTGCATATGGTTTATATCACAATCGAACTACACGAACCTTTTTCCCTTTGTCCCCATCTGAATTTTATCTCTGAAATCACATTGATGCTTCCACTTTTCCCTCTCAGCTATGAGAAAATAACCATTGATGTTCAAAATTTCTGAGTCATACATACCATAATGCATATTTTCTTCAAGGAATTTAAGATGATTTATTGGATGAGAAACGACACTACCTTTTCCTGTTGCGGAATGACAACACAAGGGTTTAATCAGAAAAAATGAAATTTGGAAGCAGCTTTGTATTAAAAGACATAACACATGCATATGGGAAAAAGAAAATGAATGCAGCAGACAATATCTGAATGGAATGGAACATTATTAATTTAATATTCACAACACAAGGTTATCAAACAATATGAAATTTGGAAGCAGCTTTGATCAGTAGGCAACACTTGAAAGAAACTACTATTTGGAGTAGAACATTCAAATCATCTTATAACAAAAAAAAAAGAATTATACACTTAAAATTTAATTAAAAAATATTTTAATTTCTTTAAATTGAAAAAATACTTATTTTTATTTTAGACTTTTTTAACGAAGTTACTCTTCACCCAAAACAAAGAGTATAGTGAAATCGAGATGGTGATGACTTAAGAAAGTTTGCAGAGCATACCCATTAGGTTGTTTTCTGAAAGTGAAGTAATGAGTAATCAATATGAGCACAGTTTCATTGATCGGCCAAGAGATCCTGTGGGCCAAATTAAAATTTTTTTGCAGCATTTTCATATTGTTGGATTTTACACCCATGACAGCCTTTTCTTTTCTTTTTTTTTTTTTTTTTATTCTGCTTTATCTTGGGAAATTCATTACAGGCTGTGATAACTAGTAACTTATTTAGTTATTTTCTCCTTTTTCAAATTTACTTGAAACTAGGGTTTGTCTGAGTGATCGAATCACTTCCCAACATTAGAATAGCAGGAAAGATGATCAAATCAAATGAAGCAAGCTTAACAGAGATTATTTATTTGCGGGTGCTCAAGACGCAAAAACACATTGTATTATTATTGCTTGCTGAACGAGTAAGAAGTAAGAAAAAACATCTTTTTCTTCTCTTCTGAAAAAATTTATGACTGTAAAGAATATGGACAATAACACCGGGATCAATTAAGTTTGTGCAATTACTAATCATATTATATTTATCGTAACTGTAAATGAAAAATTACATGCAAACTAGCGATTATTTGAAATTTAACCAAAATTTAGGAATCCACATGTTATTATCCAAAATACTTAGAATATTATTTAAGTTAGTGTTTGCAATAATTTTTAAAGATTTAAAAGTTAGCTTTTATTTTTTTTAAAAAAAAATTTACATTAAAATAATTTTTTTTTAAAACTGTTAGACATAATAATTAAAATAAATTATTTTTTATTAAAATTATTATAAATAGTATTTAATTTGATTAAATCAAAACATTTGAAAGAAGAATTAAAATGATACTTTTAGAATAAAATAAATATTATCTGTATATTTAATAAAAAGAGAAGAAAAAATTTATCTTTTTTAATTTTTAAATTTTTTTTTTATATTTTAAATTGAAAAAAACTTCTTATAAAATGAAAAAGTTTTTGTTTCTTAATTTTTAACACAATTTTTAATAAAAAGGGGTCAAAAAATACTAAAAAAATTATACCAAACATACATTTAATAATGTACAATTACTAATTGTGATATAAAAATTCTTCTTTTTTAATTTTTAATTTTTTTTTATATTTTATATAAAAAAATTATAAAAAAAAAACTTCTCAATTTTTGACACAATTTTAACAGAAAAGGGTTAAAAATACCAAAAAATTATGCCAAATAAATATTTAGTAACGTGCAATTACTAATCATGGTATAATATTTATTTGTAAGCTTCTCTTTCTTAGTTTTTGACATAATTTTTAACCAAAAAAAAAAAGATTGAGGAGCATTGAAAAAAATTATACTAAATAAATATTTAATAAGGTGTAATTACTAATCATGGTATGATATTTTATCTAATTCATAAATTAGAAATAACCTGCAAACTAGCTGATCATTTAAAATTTAATCAAAATTCAGGGACCCACACGTTATTACCGAAAATACTGAGATTATAATATTATTTAGGTTAGTAGCTTGGGGTGTTGCGAGAATCGAACTCGCGACCTCTCGCACCCGAAGCGAGAATCATACCACTAGACCAAACACCCGCGTCGACAGGCAATGAAAAATATTAATGTTTACGATGTCGTATTCAAGATGACGTTAGAAACAAAAATTAGTTGATGTTTGGCTTTTAATACGACGTCGTAAACAAAAATTGGGGGTCTCCTCTCAAACGTTGGCATTTGTTCTTGTCTGATGTTTGCTTTAATACGACGTCGTAAATAGAAATTGGGGTTCTCTTCTCAAACATCAACATTTGTTTTTGTCTGATGTTTTGCTTTCGATTTATTTTGTTTCCTACTACCTCTCGACCTTAATTACAGTTAACATTAATCGATGGCTGCTCGCAACGATGTAAGCCTGGATTCCGGACAGTAACCCTAATTTGTTTTCTTTTGTTTTTTTAAACAATTGAAGTTTAGCTAATTGTTTGTGTAGGCTGGTGGAGTTGATAACACTTTCAGAAGAAAATTCGATCGAGAAGAGTACTTAGAACGCGCTCGCGAACGTGAAAAACAGGTTTGAACTCCTCTAATTATCTCTTACTTTTTTAAAGAAAAATTCTGGGTTTATGTTCTGTTTGATGAATGATTTTCAACATTCTTTTTTTTTGTTCTTGTTGAATTCAGGAAGAGGAAAATCGAATTAAACCAAAATGTAAGTCATCAGTTTTGTTTCAGTCATTATTTTCTTTTATTGTAAAATTGATTCATGGTCGATACATTTAAAATTGTTCTTAATTTTTATTTTTGCAGCAAAGGGTCCTCCTGTGCAAAGGAAACCCTTGAAGCATAGGGATTATATTGTGGACCTTGACTCTAGATTGGGTAAAACTCAAGTAAGTACATTTTCTTTTATTTTATTTTTCAGTAAAAAATCTAGTAAGCGTATGTAATTTATTTACATTTTGAGTAGATGCAATGACTGGAGAAGCTGTCGTTTTTTGGTTATCAGTTATCATACTTAGTTTAAAATGGCTAGAAGAGTTATAATTTGGCGAATATCATTTTGCAGATGGTTAGCTTTAAATTAGTTGCCGTTAGTTTAAGAATGTCTTGCAAGGATGTAAACATAGTTCGGATTTGTGTTACGGACTACTATTTTAAACTATGTTTTGCAATGAGAGTTGGGATTTTGGGTCGACAATTTCTTTGCTCACATTAAGAGAGTGGGAGATCGCGGTTGTTATCTCATATATACTGGCAAAGTTATGTATAGAAGATGATTTAGAAGTTGTTTTGGATTTTGTGATACCATGTTTTCTTTCAACTTTTCTTATATGGTTCTTGGTATTGAATTGTTACATTTATTTTCTGATAATAATTCTTTTGATAGACTTCTTAAATTCTTAGATGAAATTTCCCTTCTGACTGTTCTTCTTCTTTATCTTTTCCTATTTGTACTTTTTACAGGTTGTTACTCCTATAGCTCCTTTAAGCCAACAGGTACCTCTTACCACACTCTTATGTGTTCTTTCCAGTATGTTTGGTTTATTTAACATTTATGTAAGGTTTCCAAAGGTTTATTCTTAGAAATTTTCATGATTGCGTTGTGGTTCTTTAGATTTTCTTAACATCTTTTAACAGTTGAAAAACATCAATAATTATCTTTACAATTAGGTTGTTAATTTGGAAAAGAAATATCCATAAACTTTTTGTCTGCAAGAGAATGAGAGGTTTCTTATGTCAAAAGACATGTGAACTCCTAGTGATTGAATTTTTTTTGTGATTTCTTTTATTAGTAAGCTACTGGTGGTTGGCTAATGTAATGGGTAATGGGGTCTTAATCACTTTCTAAAAGATGTGGTGTGCTATTAAGTGATAGGGTCTATAGTATTTCTCTTTGTTAGTCTTTTGATTGCAGTGTTATATTGTGATCTCATCAATCATTTTGCAGGCTGGATACTACTGTTCTGTTTGCGAGTGTGTGGTAAAGGATTCTGCTAACTACTTGGATCATATCAATGGAAAGAAACGTATGTAGTCTTTCACAAACACACTTGATTCATTAAAATATACTCACTCACTCATTTAATTGTTCTTTTGGCTTTATTGTCTAGATCAAAGAGCTTTGGGTATGTCTATGCGGGTGGAACGAGCATCTCTTGAACAGGTGAACTTTTAGAAATATTCTTTACTTTTTAATGAATGTTGAGGTTTTAGCACAAATAAATAAAGAAAATTTGCTGTAATTATTTTGTTGATGCCCATACTTTCAGTACATTAGATGATAGACATTATAAGAAGATTGATACTAACTACAATGCTCACCATCTCAAGAATTCTGAAGAATAAATTGCCGAAAATCGTTAAGTGTACTAAACATGACCCTCTTTTCTGGAAGATATCAGAGGAAGTTAAGAGATATGTTTTGTACAAAAAAGATATTATTAGGCTTTATACTTTGTTTTCCATTGTTATACAGGGATATTGTCTCTGGCTCTATGTTAAACAGCATTTTTTTGTTATGTATGAAGGTTCGAGAACGATTTGAAGTGCTCAAGAAGCGGAAAGTCCCTGGCAGCTTCTCAGAGCAAGGTAAGATGTAGAAGGAAATAGTTAGTGAAAACAATATAGAAAAATGAGAAAATTAAGTGCATCTTTTGTGGATTCCCCTATCAGTTGGAATTTGGGGCATACTAGATGACAGAAAATTAATGTCTTAGCTGTTTTTACGTCTTAGATCTTGATGAGCGGATCGTAAAACAGCAGGAAGAAGAGGAGGAACGGAAGCGTCAACGTCGTGAAAGAAAGAAAGAGAAGAAGGTTAGTATCATAAGCTGCTCATATTGTGAAGCCATAAAGTATTGCAACTTATTAAAGATTCTGCTACATGGCCATCAAATTTACAATGTTCGTTTGTCTCTTCTATAAATGGTTTTTCATTTTTGTTTGCCTAATAAAGCAAATGATTGATCATTATTATATTTCGGGGTTTAGAAAGAGAAGGCAGCCGTAGAAGAGGAAAGTGAAGCTGATCCTGACATTGCAGCGATGATGGGATTTGGAAGCTTTCATTCGTCCAAAAAATGATCCTATTTCACTCACATGTAATAGATTTTGGATATATTCTGGCATTTTGCAAATTGTAACATTTACCGATCTTTAAAGAGTGTTTTCCTTTTGTATCTTCGAATTTGGAGCTTCTCTAACGTGTATGCCCAGTTTTGGTTGCCTACACAACCTTTGATGATGTTTGATTTCTTTTCATACCGTAGAATGTGACTGCTAGGAATAAGCTTGGAGTTGAATTGTTTGGGCAGATGATGACTAAGTGTCCAAATGAATCCATATTTTTGTGCCCATGCTGTGTTGGTGAAAAGAGGGTGATCAGAAAAGCATGAGTATTAGGCTTATTTTCACTTGCAGCATATTCTTTTTAATCAAGAAATAACTTTTTTTCTCTTTTCCTTTCTTTTAGGTAAAATATAAATCTTAAAATTTCTTCATAACTGAAAAATAAAATGATATTTTCATTTAAGTAATTGGGAACAAATGATTTAAATGAAAATAACTACTAAAGAATGACTTTACAAACAATATTTTCATAATTATAGAAAGTAGTATAATTTTTATGATACTTTTTAGAACTTAATAATATTATAAAACATAAAAAAAATCTATTTTAAGAAATTTGTTTATGTTACGAAATAAATTGCATATTTTGTAATATATTTTCAAAAAAAAAAAGTTTTAAAATTAATTATAATTTTACCTTCAAAATAATTACTTTATTCATTTGAAAAAACATTATTAAAATTTTTTTATTTTATTTTTGAAAACATCATTTTTATTGTTTTCAAAAATAGTATTATAAAATACATTGTGAAACGCACTCAAATTATTACAATATCATATAAAATAAAATTTTAATTTATTGTCAGACAGTTTTATGTAATAATTTGATAAAATCAAAGGAATAAAAATTAATTTAGAAAAAATGTAATTTCATGGAATGCCATGATTTCTGGACTGGCTTTTAGTGGAAGGGGTGAGGCAGGGGTTGAATTGTTTGATAAGATGATGGTTAAAGGTGTGCCCTTAATGAAGTGACTTTTGTAAGTGTTCTAACATGTTGCGCACGTGCTGGGTGGATTGAAAGAGGGCGGGAGTTGTTTGCTACAATGGCACAAGTGCATTCCATAGAGCCAAATCTCGAGCATCATGGATGTATGGTTTGATGTCCTTGGTCGTAGTGGACATGTTAGAGAGGCTTATGACTTGATAAGAAGCATATGATTATTAGGCCAAATGCCAACTTATGGAGCTTTGCTGAGCTCTTGTTGTTCCCGTGATTTTGTATAACTTGCTGAGAATGCTGTTAAATAGCTCAATAATCTTGAACCACGGAACTCTGGTAATTATATATTATTTTCTAATATTTATGCAAAACAGGGGAGGTTGGATGATGTTGAGAAAGTAAGAGCATTGATGAGAGAAAAGAGTGTCAAGATATCACCAGGGCAGAGCGTAGTTGGATAATTATGTGGCTTTACCTCAAGTTTTAATAGGATGCTGATTTCACTTCCTTTACAAGGCAGAATTTCTGCAGGTTCCCTGAACCAAGACAAGATAAATCCATGCATTTACAAGGTTAAATGCACTCTTTTGAATAATCTCTAAATATGACTGGCTACGACTCTTGGTTTTCACTAATGAACATAAAATTGCACACAAATATCTAGACTAAACAATAAATGAAGAGCAAAATACCAGCCACAGATGCTTCTACATATAGAAAACCATATTCATGACAACATTATTTACCAGGGTTTCTAAGTTTTCTAAAGGTGCGAAGAAAGAGTTGAAAATGGAGAGAAAGAGTTGCTGTTCAGGAAGGAGCTATTCGGGGAGTTGTATCTCGACAACACCAAACAAGAAAGAAGATGTGAAACCTGCTATTACAAAGGAAGAAGTAAATCAAGAGATAACTGGAAACTCATCTTCTGTGGCTTCCACACACAACCAGTACAAGGCCGAGGTGAAAGAGTCTGTCTCTGTGAAGAAACAAGAACCAGTGAAGGTTAATGTTGCTTCTGGAGCAAGTGGAACTTCAATGTAATATGGTTATTTGTTGGTTGGTTGGATTTTAAGTTTATTATGAATAATGAGTTTGTAATAGAAGCTTACGCACAGAATAAATGAAAGTTGTTACTTATTACATTCCTGTCTTTTCCCCTCTTTCCTTGTCAAATATGCCCGTCAATGGAACTGACTAAGAGTTCTGGCATGGCTCTTGCATATTTATTAAGTTAAATTGCAAATGAGTGCTGAATTGGAGAATCTTAGTATTGACCAATTCAGAGAGTGTGGAGAGGAGGAAGTTGAAAAGTTTAGGATATATGCGAACATGAATAAAAGCTCTGTTCATTAACTTCTTGTTGCCAGTGGATCTCCTAGGATTCCCAAGATCAAGCACCATTTGTGAGAATTAATTACAGTACTTTAGTTTTAAAAACAATTATCAATCTCTTTAAATATTAAAATTTTGTTATGCTATAAGTCTGTAGCAGCATAAATCTAAACTCTGGATCAATATTAAATATTAGTCATAAAAAAAAAAAAAAAACATACATGATTACAGCAAAATGATAACGAAACTAAAATAAGTTGTCGTTTCCCTACAAGATATATGGAAATTTATTTCAATTCATTAGCAAAATTTTGGTACACATATTCCCACGAAGAGGATAATTAATATATTCGGATTGGGCAGCAATTAAATTAAGAAGATCAAATATAGTTTAGGGTTTAATTCATGAATTAATATTTAAGTTGAGAGGTGCATGTGCATGCATGGTTTAAATGAATTAAGAATACCAACAGCATCAAATCCATCGATTACTTCCTGTAGTTACTCATTTTCTTAATAACAACAGAAATTAATAAGAAATAGAATTAATCAGAGATATAAGAAGTAGATACATCATAATATTGAAGATTATGGAAAGAAGAAGCTGTTGTTCGAGAACCTATGTGTCGAGTTCTAATTACTCGACACCAAAGAAAGAAACTGAATCTCTTATTATCATCTCCCCTAAGAAAGAAGAGAATGTGAAGCCTGTGGTTAGACCTGTCAAACGGATCGGGTCAACTCAGTTCGGCTCAGTTCATTACAGATCGATATTTAAACGGATCAAATCAAGCTGATCTATTTATTATACGGACTAATATTTTACTGGTCCTAACCCGATTCGCGAGCTAACGAGCCTAAACGAACCGACCCGCAGATCGACTTTAAAAATTTTTAATTTAAAAAAAATATATATAAAATACACTAATTACTAATAAATACAATATGTTAATAGGAATAATAAGTTTATAATCTAAATACAATATAAACTAACTATATTATAAATTAACATATAAAAATTTTAACAAGTAAA
>JAVXUL010000009.1:362070-373302 GCA_035590515.1 Trichilia minutiflora | reverse complement strand
TATTAGATCTTGCTGAGCGGATCATAAAACATCAAGAAGAAGAGGAGGAACGGAAGCGTCAACGTCGTGAAAGAAAGAAAGAGAAGAAGGTTAGTATCATAAGATGCTTGTATTTTGAAGCCATTAAATATTGCAACTTATTAAAGACTGTGTTACACCAAACTTACAATGTCCTTTTGTCTCTTCTATATATGTTGCATTTCGTTTGCCTAATCAAACTATGATTGATTGTTATTATATTTCTGGGTTCAGATAGAGAAGGCAGTGGTGGAAGAGGAAACTGAAGCTGATCCTGACATTGCAGTAATGATGGGTTTTGGAAGCTTTCTTTCGTCTAAAAAATGATCCTATTTCACTCACATGTAATAGATTTTGAATGAATGCCTGTGTTCTGTAATGAATGAAAATCTATTCTGGCATTTTCCAAATTGTAACCTTTCTCATTTTTAAAAATTGTTTTTTCTGTTGTACATATCTTCTAACTTGGAGCAGTTCTATCTTATATCACCAGTTTTAGTTGCCTACACAACCTTTGCTGATGTTAGATTTCATTTCATACCCTAGAATGTGACTGTTCGGGGTGAGCTTGGAGTTGAATTGTTTGAACAGATGACTAGTAAGTGTGATCCCTAATGAATCGATTCAACTATTGATATATTAATAATTCGTTTTATGTATTTGCCTGCAGGAATGATAGATGATACAACTATGAAGGAAGATTCTTTTTGCTGATAGTTGTGAAAGAAATTAATTTTTTGTAGATGAAAGACCTTACAAAGTAGACTTGAGGAAACACCAATACACGGTACAGAGTACAGACTGTTTTTGTATATTTTGGGAGGTTGGATATGAATTGGTCATGTCCTATGTGCATGGGAGTTGTGTTCACAGTATCGTCATGTGGATTGTGTGGTGGTGGACACAGTGCATGAACATCATTCTTATATTTTTGTTTTCACATTGTTCTTGTCATTGTTATATTTCCAAGAATTAAAAAAATAAAATAAAATAATGATTATGCATAAATCAAGTCTAAACAATTATTTGGATTACAATTGTGCATTTTGTCCACTAATATTATACTAGTTACACGAAAATGTAATTGAATCATAATAATTATTGTGTCATTTCTTGAAAAATATTATCAAAAGCACCAATTTTATGTAAATTTTAAGTCAAATATGTTATATGTACTTTCATAAAATTCATGAATATAGTTTTATTTTGCTGATTTTACCAAAAAATAATAAAACAAAGAAACATAATAATTATTAATAATTAAATATAATATAATATTTATTTTATTAATATAATTTTTCTCCATTTAATTTGGATTTTGTACGAAAATAATTATTTTTTTAAAATTTTTTTACGAAAATAATTATATTTTAAAAAAATTAATTAATTAAATTAAAGATATATATTTTAAATAATTTTATTTTTATTTGAAAGCGGATTTTTTTATTTTATTTAAAAATTTATTTTTTAATATGATAAAAAAATTTATTTTTGGATATATAAATATATTATTTTTTGAAAGTATATTTTTAAATAACGTAAAAAAATATTTATTTTTTAAATAAAAATAAAATTATTTAAATATATATATATTTGAATTAATTGATTAAAATTTTAAAATGTGATTATTTTTAAAACAATTTAAAAAAACGTGATCATTATACATTTTCCATTCAATTTCGTGCGTTCACCTTCGATTTTCCTTCCATTTTAGCAGTGTAACTTTGCATGGGCATCATCAACTGAAATGAGGGGATGTTCTATTGAAATCGAGCGAAAGATTCTAAGCCTTCTTCATGGTCACAAAACCCGAAACAGACTAACACAAATCCACGCTCATTTCCTCCGTCACAACCTTCACCAATCCAATCAAATCTTATCTCATTTCGTCGCCGTTTGTGGTGCCCTTCAGAAAATGGAATACGCGACTCGAATCTTAGATCAGACCCAAAACCCTAACATTCTCCTCTTTAATTCCATGATCAAAGCATATTCCCTTAATGGGCCACAACAAGAATCTCTAAAATTGTTTTCTTTAATGAAAAATCGTGGTATTTGGTGTGACGAATATACATTTGCGCCATTGCTAAAGGCGTGTGTGAGTATTGGTGATATTAGCATTGGTCAATGTGTTCATGGAGAGATTATTACAAATGGGTTTGAGAGTTTTGGCTCCATAAGAATCGGGGTTGTTGACCTGTACACGAGTTGCGGTGAGATGGACGAAGCTATGAAGGTGTTTGATGAAATGCGTTACAGAGATGTGATAGTGTGGAATTTAGTGATTCGTGGGTTTTGTAAGAGAGGAGATGTCAATAGGGGGTTGTCTATGTTTTGGAAAATGAGGGAGAGGAGTGTCGTTTCTTGGAATTCGATGATTCATTGCTTAGCGCAGAGTGGGAAGGATAATGAAGCTTTGCTGCTATTTCATGAAATGCGCAATCAGGGGTTTGAATTAGATGAGGCAACTGTGGTTACTATGTTGCCTGTTTGTGCTCGTTTGGGTGCTGTTGATGTTGGGGAATGGATTCATTTGTATGCTGAATCAAGTGGACTTTTCCGAAAGTTTGTTTCTGTGGGAAACGCACTAGTGGATTTTTATAGTAAATGTGGAATTTTGGGCACTGCTAGAAATATTTTTAATGAAATGCCTAAAAAAAATGTTATTTCTTGGAATGCCATGATTTCTGGACTGGCTTTTAGTGGAAAAGGTGAGCTTGGAGTTGAATTGTTTGATAAGATGATGACTGTAGGTGTAAGCCCTAATGAAGTGACTTTTGTAGGTGTTCTAACATGTTGCGCACATGCTGGGTTGGTTGAAAGAGCGCGGGAGTTGTTTGCTAAAATGACACAATTGCACTTCATGGAGCCAAATCTTGAGCATTATGGATGCATGGTTGATGTCCATGGACGTAGTGGACAAGTTAGAGAGGCTTATGACTTGATAAGAAGCATGAGTATTAGGCCAAATGCTGCTTTATGGGGTGCTTTACTGAGCTCTTGTCGTACTCATGGTTATGTAGAGCTTGCTGAGCATGCTGTTAAAGAACTCATTAATCTTGAACCATGGAACTCTGGTAATTATGTACTATTGTCTAATATTTATGCTGAACAGGGGAGGTGGGATGACGTTGAGAAATTAAGAGCATTGATGAGGGAAAAGAGTGTTAAGAAAGCACCAGGGCAGAGCGTAGTTGGATAATGATATGTCTTTATCTCAAGTTTGAATAGGATGCTGACTTCACTCCCTGGACAAGCCAGAATTTCTGCAGGTTCCAGGAAGCAAGACAGGACAAATCCATGCATTTACAAGGTTAAATGCACACTTTAGAATAATCTCTAAAGATGGCTGGTGACTCTTGGTTTTCATTCATGAACATAAACCTGCACACATATATCTAAACTTAACAATAAATCAGGAAGAATAAAAGTACCAGCCACAGATGCTTCTATATATAGAAGAACATAATTATCATAGCTTTATTTATCAGGGTTTCTGAGTTCTTCCAAGTGAAAAGAAGAGTTGAAAATGGAGAGAGAGTTGCTGTTCTGGAAGAAGCTGTTCAGTGAGTCCTATCTCAACGACACCAAAAAGGAAAGAAAAAGTCAAACCTGCTATTACGAAGAAAGAAGTTAGTCAAGAGACAACAGGAAGCCGATCTTCTGGATTCCCAATCAGCCCAAGGTTGAGGTGAAAGAGGCAGTCCCTATGAAGAAAGAAGAACCAGTCAAGGTTAATGTTGCTTCTGGAGCAAGTAGAACTCCAGTGTAATGGTTGGTAGTTCTTTAAGATCGTTATGAAAAATGAGTTTGTACTAGAAGCCTTTTACACGCAGAGTAAATGAAAATTGTTATTTATTACATTTCTGTTTTTTCCCTCTTTCCATAAGAAATATTGCCATCAATGGACTAACAGTTCTGACATGGCGCTTTCATTAAGTTAAATTGCAGATGAGTGCTGAATTCGAGAATCTTACATAGTATGTTGAAAGAGTGTTTAGAGGAAGTTGAGAAGTGTTTGATATAGACCAACATGAATGTTCATTAACTTGTGCTTATCAATGGAACTCCTAGAATTCCCAAGATCAAGCACCATTTGCGAGAATTTTATGGAGGTGGATGTAATTTAGGCTCATCTTTACCGAATAGCTAATTAGTAGATGTTTTTGAAGTTTTAGTATTCCTATTTGAGGCCTGAGCCTGCAGCTCAGTTTCATGCAGTTCCTTCATCAATTCCTGTGGTGAATACCCCCAAAACTGAGGAGAAGGAAGTTGTGAAGAATGTTTAGCAGGAAGAAGCTGTAAAAGTTAATGTGGGAAAATGAAATGAAAAGGGTAATTATTGATAATGTTCGGAGGGATGGAAATAATATTTAAGGTTTCAGAGTACCATGGTTTGATGTTTTCTTTATGGAAGTTATTGTGTGAATTAATGAATAAAAGCCTCTTCCATTAAGAAATGAATTATTATTATTGTGTTTTAATTCTGAATATTCTTTGAGAGGTACTCTTCTAACGTGAAAAAAGTCTTTTGATTTGAAATCTGCATGGATCAAACTGTATATGTAGTTCCTTCCATGATTGCATAATTGAAAAGTCATAGCTATGAAAAGTTCTTACAAACCATTGGAATTTGAAAATTACTAAGTAGAAAGTTCATGCTTGAAAAAGATGACCACGACCCCTTTCTTGAAAAAGTATTGTGAGAATATATAGATTCAGATTAAGTGGTTTTAGACAATTAATAATTATATTGAAGTTCAACAGAAACTCCGAGGAGGAATAAATTTTATGACGCATGTCCCATGGGAGTCCTCAAATTGCTTTACAAAAACAAATACAAACTATAAATGAAAGAAGAATACCAGCAGCTAGCATCATTTTTTTTTCTTCTATAAATAGAATTAGTATCCTATTTTGAAATTCTTTGTACATCTTTATTGGAAAAAGATGGCGAAGAAGAAATTTAATTATTTTACATCGCATACATATATTGAAATGAACAGAAAGCATTATTTCTTGTGCTACAAGTCAAAACATAATCCACAAACAACAGAATATCTGTAAGTGATACGGATAAAAATATGAGTCCTTGTTCTCATGGACAAACTTATAAGATCAAGAAAACAAGTACCAGAAAGTATTACGATGTTATAGAAGCCATTGAAATTAAACCCTTCATGTCCATTAACAAGGCTTGTTTCACCGTGAACATACCTCCACACATTGAAATTCCCTACAATAATACAAGAAAACCATAAATTTTCAATCTACATCGTAAATTAACTTTAACTCGTAGAATTACCTCTTTGGTTGGTGTAACGGCAACCAGAATTGAGTACATTTCTTATGTCTTTAGTCGTTGCCTTGTTTAAGAAAATGAAGTCTGACAATACTTTTTCAACACAGTTTAGCATAAATTGTGTTTCCAGTAAGCAGGGTCCATTACAGAATAAGTCAGTTGCTTCAAGAGTCACATTTAAGTTTCCACTCTCATTCAATCTATATGCCTCTTTACACCCATTATAAATCTGTGTTTACTCATTACAATCAAGTCAAAACAAAAACTACGAAAAACAAAAATATAAAAGCAAATTAAAACAGTTAATATACTCACAAATTTATTGTTAAAGCAGAATAGGGCTCTTGCTAATGTGTCTGCAGGGTTGTCGGCTGCATGTCCTGTTTCATCATAACAGATTTTTTTAAGAATTTAAAGAAGTGAAGAAATAGGAAGTATTGGATTTCTATGTAGATTGTAAGGTAACACGAAAATGCATGACCTGAGTAGCGGCAGCAGCAAGATATGGCTGTGAGGATCAAAATAAAGATTAACAATTTTTGTTTCATAAAAATTGATGAGAAAGCCATAATACGAAATAGAAGCCTAATTGTTGGTGAAAAAAATTTATGAATTAAGGAGTGATATTTACAAAATGAAGAATTGAAAAAGTTGAAAGAAGATAGAAAACTGAACATAAATGTTTACATTGGAGAATTCGATTAAAGAATTTATAAAGGTTGGTTGATAGTTTGATATAAAGTTTAGAAGGAATGGTTGGAGACAAATGGACTGAGAAGGAGAATGAAGTTGGTACGGAAGTCATCAACTTGTGCTTTGTTTTGCAACTTGGTGTTGCCTTATTGAGTGTTGGAATTGAGAGGTGATGACGTTTTTAATCATCTGGCATAATGGATTTGGATTGCTTCAGATGTTCAAACTCCAGATTCCCCTCTACCCAAAAAGTTGAAGACAGAATTAAACGATCAAAATCATGAAAATGGGAGTGTGGAGATGCGAGGTATCAGTCCCCGTACCTCTCGCATGCTACGCAAGCTATCCCGAGGGTGAGCCAAAATGAACCGATCTCTTGATAAAGTCATGAAAGACCAAAACCAGTGACAGGCTAAAACCAGTCGATGTGTGACTAGCCAATGCGTACACTCAATTAATAGACTTACTTGATTGCAATTACACTCTCAAATAAACGACCAGGAGTCGCACGTGGGTGAGTGAAAGTCTCATCTCGTGACAGAGCGCTCTACCATTTGAGCGTTCCCAACTCAATTTTTTTGTTTTACTGTCCATTACCCCGTATAAATTACATGCATAGGTACAATCTGGCGTCAGTTTCTTTGTTAGTTTTACAGGCAGCGCATGATTTGTCACTGTTCATGTTCAGCTTCTCTCACACACTGTTTTGTTCATCACCATTCTAATTCATTTCTGCGACACAATTCCTCGGTGATCAAGCATTTCATTGAAAGTCTAATCATGGATTGGATGCAATGATACTAGTACAAGGGAAAACCATATCTTTCTTAATTGGATAGCTGCAAAGTTTCTATCATGTAGCCATAAAGCCATAATAATCCGGCAGTACCATTAACCAAGTATTTTCATTGATGTCACACATATTTGGTAATGCTGTAATAAGCCTAATATTTACCCCACCCATTCATCAGAGGACAAAATAACACAAGGGTAAATCACAGCAAATGACCAAATTACAGATATCATCAATCATCTGAAAGCCTAATCATTAATTCACGTCTCATTGTAACAAACAGGGTGCATGTTTTCCAGTCCATAGGGCGGAAAATCGTAGAAAACACGCATCCCCAGTTCCACAAGAAAAATGTGTCCACCTCATCAATTCAGTGTGTAACATTAGAGAAAGAACCAAGCAAATTCCAACTTTTCTACTTTCTTGGCTACTACTTGATGTACTGAGAAAGCCACTTGAATCCATCACCATAACCCATTTTGCGGACAATGCTACACATGAATACCTCAAGGGGGCGAACGTTTGAGTCGCCCAGATTCACCCTACCTTTGCCAGTGGTGAAGTTGGTCAGTCCAAGATGATATCGCAACTCATCTTCTGAAGCTGCATAGGGGATATCAATCTTGTTGCCTAAAATAAGGAACGGAACATTGGCCAAGGATTCATCAGAGAGAAGTGCATCAAGCTCTCTTTTGGACTCAGCAAACCTCTCTTTGTCATAAGCATCTACCAGGTACACAACCGCGTCAACCTAGCAACCCAGAAAAAATGTACAAATATTCAGACGGCTTGTAACAAGTAAAGTAGACATGTAAGTCCTCCAAATACAGAATGATTGCTAATCATGAAGAATGCATTAATGTACTAATTGCAACCAACAGAATTTGAGACAATATATGTTTCTGAATCTAACTTGTTATAATCTAGATAAATGAGACAATATATGTATGGTGAGGTAGTTCTACACCTTTTTAAGGGACAAAAAGGTACTATCAGCGAACTCCCATTACATTCATTCTTTGCCTCCCATGAATCAGGATAATCATAAAAAAACATTATCTGGGATTACAGAGCAGAAAATACATGAATGCACTCCACCTAACAGATGAGGGGACTCCCCGTCCTCAAAAACAGCCTTTCAGTACACCTCAATTGTCAATTAAAACTATGTACATATAGCTTCGCAACACAACTATTTTTGGTTTCGATCTGTTTTTGGAATAATGAAATGGAATAAATCTGAAGAAAGTAATCTCGGTAATCCATACAATTCCCTGTATCCAAAAAAACATATCAACTACAAAAAAAAAGAACAAATTTTCAATATTTCTAACAACAGAAGTTCCCTAATTCTTCAATTAATTCTACCACCCAATCTACCCATTTCAATCACCATAAATTTTGACTTTCTAACCTTCTCTCAAATCCCAATCCAACATCAACAATCCATCGAAAAAAAAAAAAAGAATGAACTTCATTACCTTGGCATAGTAATCTTTCCAAACTCTACGAGCAATCTGATGACCTCCTAAATCAAAAGCCTTAAACTTGATTTTCCCAATACTTAACTCCTCCGACGTTGGATACTGTGTCGGCTGATGCTGAACTAATCTCTGATTCATCACAAAACAAACAAACAAAACGAAACGTGATTATTACGATCAAAAAATAAAAAAGCAAAAATACCCATTAACGAAAAGCGAACAATTATATCCACTTACCTCGTCTTTCAACATATGTAGCAGCGTCGTTTTACCGGCATTATCGAGGCCAAGGAACAAGATCTTGGCCTCTTTCTGCCACAGCCCAAGAGACGCAAGAATTCCATAAAACCAATCAAACAAAAACATGTTATGTTACGTTGTATCGATTGTGCATCAATTAAAATTTTAGAAAAATGGCCCAGAAATCTCGAATTTCCGGATGATGTTGTACCGCAAAACCTGAGTAGAAATTAGGAGGGACAGTCTTATATCCTTGCACATGTGTGGTACTGTTAATGAGGTGGCAAGTGTTGACTGGCTAACTTTGAATTGCGTGGTTGTACCAATCAGAATTGAGAATTGAAGGTAGTTGGGAGTCAGTGGTGGGTTTGAACCGTTGATGCAGATTTCAACGGTTGGAATTTGTTTATATATTTATTTTTGTATTTTTTTGACCAGTCGGTTAAAACGTGGTTTATTGACTGGAGGACGAGGTAAATGGACACACTAATAAACTTTGGGATGGCAATACAATACTGCCACTTACTCCCTGAAAATTTCTAAAGGCCGTTAAGAATTTGTTAAAACGTAAATGTCAGTGAACTCCCTATACATTTCAATAATTACAATTAGTTTGATAAACATTTAATTATATGCAAATAAACTTAAAATTTTTATTTTCCGTTTTGTTCTTTTGTTTCGCATTCTTTGAAGTCCATTTCGGATTCTCTCCAGTAAATTAAAAGGGATGACAAATAATACTCCTCCGTGATTTCAAAAAATTAGAGATACTTTCTTTCGTTTTTATTTCGTAACAAATGCCCCATGAATTCAATTCAGAAGTTGTCTCATTTACTTCGGTGATGTACATCTTATCCACAAAACATTTAAGAATAAAGAGTAGTGAATACGTAAATAATGACAGCAAAAGGCATGAGCAAGATGAGTTTATTAACGGCGGTGATACAGAGAGAGATTGACGGTAAGGGTTTTAATAGGTCGTCGTGTCATGATGGTCGCGAGGGTCTAGGGTAAGTTTTTAATCTTTTCGCGTTTGCCAATCGATTATTGTTGTGGGTTTGTGGATTTTTGTCTGTCCGTCCCTCCCTACCCTTGCTTTTGCTTTCATTCGTTTGGTTAGAATCCGTTTTTGATTTGGAAATTTTTTGAAGTTTTTCAGTGGGTGTTTGTTTGATGATAATTAAAGTGTCGGAAATTCGTGTAGATTTCATCTGGAAGTTCATCGTGGTTGTTCAACTTCATTTGTTTCATCTGGTCTGATGAGATTGGAGTAGATTTTTGGGTGTACGAATTTGGATTGGCTTTGGATGTTTCCGATGATCGGCAATTCTTTTCCTATCCGGATATCTAGATTTACAATCCCACCGCACCCGTAAACCTTGAATTTACGTATATTACCCTACTCTCGATTCTTAAATTTTTTTCAACCGTCACAGTCATCATTTCTGTATCTAATTTTTCATCCGACTGTTGGAATAATCTGATTTTTTGGTTTGAGAAATCTTACTTGTCGATCTATAATCTGACCGAACGGATTTTGTTAATAATCATTCTAGTGAAAGTTCTGGTAAATTGATTTTACTGCAAGAACAGTCTAGTTTTCTACTAGTTTTGGCGAGCTTATTTCCATTGATGGTCGTTTCTTTTTCCACCGTAGGATTGATGTGAAATTTTGATAGAAGTTTCATCCATGTATTCTCTTTATTTGTACCATTAAGATTTGTAGAATAATGCTCCATTCCATATTTTGAAGTGGCATAAGACTTCTGTTCTGTTTAGCTGGGTTTTTTCAGATTGCATAGCGCTGCAACTTTATTACGTATCATTTTATTTCACCGTTGGATTGGGGTGAAGCTTTTTATGGAATATATTGGAATGTTTTTGTTTGGTTTCAACTGTTGGATTGCTGAGTAGAGCTTCTGGTGGAGATATTGGTGTTTGGAATCAGAGGCAACCTGAAATTTGGTCATCCAGCGAACTCCGAGCATTCAACATCCTGTTTCTCTAAATTTAACTGTTAGATTGTGTTGAAATTTTGTCGGGATAATTATGAGATATGTTTCTTTGATATTAACGGTGAAGATGGTGTTATGTACTTTTATCTTCAGATTTGATCCATGAATCAAACCTATTATTTTTGCTCCTGACTCCCCGACCCGAGTCCCCGACCCGGGGTGATTCCGAGCCCCTGACCCGGGGTGATTTTTCATCAATCCGAGTTGGTCCCGACCCCCCGACCAGAAGTGAACCCGAGTCCCTGACCCGAGGTGGTCTTACATGAGTCCGAGGTGTTTGCTCATCCCCCGAGTCCGAGATGAGTTGAGGTGTTTTCTCATCCCCCGAGTCCGAGATGAGTCCGAGGTGTTTGCTCATCCCCCGAGTCCGAGATCAGTCCGAGGTGTTTGCTCTTACCCCGAGTCCGAGATGACTCCGAGGTGTTTGCTCATCCCCCGAGTCCGAGATGAGTCCGAGGTGTTTGCTCATCCCCCGAGTCTGAGATGAGTCCGAGGTGTTTGCTCTTCCCCCGAGTCTGAGTTGAGTCCAAGGTGTTTGCTCTTCCCCCGAGTCCGAGATGACTCCGAAGTGTTTGCTCATCCCCCGAGTCTGAGGTGTTTGCTCATCCCCCGAGTCTGAGATGAGTCCGAGGTGTTTGCTCATCCCCTGAGTCCGAGATGAGTCCGAGGTGTTTGCTCTTCCCCCGA